>OMLP01017774.1:0-18096 GCA_900302685.1 Spondyliosoma cantharus | reverse complement strand
AGGATGTGAGGTAGGAAAAGAGGAGAAAAACAACAGTAAAGGGAAATGAGTACAAAAGGGTCAAATAGTACATTTTCTGTTGTAATCTTCCCTTCACCTTTAAGCTACCTAATTAATAGTAACTTAACACTAAATCCAATCTTTAGAATTAGGAAGTTATATGTATAGACACCATATTATACAATCAGTTGTTCTGATTCTAGTCTGTGATTACTATTGCAGCAACAGTTATTTGTTGTTTTACAGAGAAATTTGGTAATTCTGTCTTCCAGACAACAAAATAATAACTGTGGCCTCACCTTGCACTCCACACATCCTCACATTACAACATATCACATTACTGCAACGTCTAGAGACATTAACAAACGGACACCAACCTTGGGTGGTGTGATGAGTTTTGTGTTATTCTACCTGACAGCCAAGACGGTGTAAATTCAGGCATTATTTCCTTATCTGGCCACCACCCAAAATTCAGAGAAGCATATTTGCATATGTTCATTAATTACTAGAACTAGGTATCGCCTCTGATTTCCCAAATCAATCGTTTCCAATTCCTGATGTGATTCACTTTCCGACTCAGTTTGATTCAATTTGACCCAATTCAGAAATGTGTGGTTACAACATATCTGTGAAGACATGTTTTTATGATGTTAACTTCTGATTATTAAAAATAAGAAAAGTTTAAAAAAAAAATAAGAAACTTTCCTATTTCTAACAACCATCATGGCCATTTATGTATAGTTCTCTGAGGTGCAGCCTGAAGTTCCTGTCAGGCACACAGGCTGTGCTGTTCAGAGAGATGTAGGTCTCAGAGTTTCAAGGTGGATCTGGATGCAGCGTGGAGTCCCTGTCCCTGTGCTTAGTGTGAAACACTGACCCAAAGCTTCCTCTGAAGCCACACAACGCTTTGTAAAACGTTTTTTCCCCACATATGCAGTTTAACTCCTCAAGAACAGTAAACACACTTTAACATGTAAAATCAGTGGAGTCACTCTTTCACATTTGAAACTGGTGACTTTGGTGCCCCCTAGTGGTACTATGGAGGGAGACATTCAAAACAACTACCATCCATTCATCTGTTGTCTGCAACCCCTTATCCTGTGCAGGGTTGACAGGGCCGACACGCAGAGGAACAATGGGTCACACTCACATTCACACCTAAAGGCAATTTAGAGGAACCAATGAACCTAATTACCCTGCAGGTATATGAACATTCAAACCCCACACAGCCACCAGTGTAACCAAGGACCTTCTTGCTGTGAGGCGACAGTGCTAACCACTGTGCCACCAAGCTACAAAAAGCTACAAAAACCAACACGTCACACTAAAACAAAAGAGCTAAACCTACGCCATCAGAACAACATGAAAGAGGCTAGAATCACATACAATTTCACACAGAAGGAATTGAATGTACAGCTGCAACTAATTATTATTTTCAGAAAGTAATTAATCGGCTGATTGTTTTCTTGATCAATCTAAAAATTATTTTGTCTATGAAAAATAAAAATCTCCATAACTTCAATGAAACAGTGTTAGTGTGGGGTCAGTGTGATAAATGATTAGTTGCACATCCTCAAAGTGCGAGGTTAGGGTGAACATTGGTCCTGAATGCTCTGCTGATGTCAGCTTTACGTTTTAACAAACGGTTCTTTAGTGTTTGCAGTTGCACTTCTGTGATTGAGCTGAGATTAGGAAATCACGTGTACCTTAAAAACCGAGACAAGCCGTTGCACAGTCACTCTGACAGTGTCTCACTTACACTTTATCATAATCATTTATAATCATAAGACTATTTGTTAATTAATTCATATAAAGTAAGTACAATTGTGTTATTTAGTTATTAATCTAAGCCACTGATTAAGCTAAATTACCCGAAAATGTCTGGTTCCAGTTCCTTCATTATGTTGATTTGCAGCTTGGCGCTTTGTGAGTAACCTGATGACATCACCTGAGGCTCAAAGAACTTGACTTGCTATTTGATGGCAAAGCAATACATTAAAGAAATAATTGACTGGTAATTGTCAGGAGTCTTGATTTACCATCTCTCCCTCTGGACCCCCAAAGTCAAGGTACAAGTTCCGTATTCCATCGTCGGCAGACATTTTGAGCTTCTCGTAGGGGTATCTGTAAAGCACGGCACCTCCAGCTGGATCTGCTGGCTCCCTTGTCACAGTGAAGCCCTTCTCATAGTGCAGTGTCAGGCGAACATCCTGTCTGTTCAATGTGCAGCCTGGAAGAGAAGGTGAGACAGATAAGAGATGGAGAATAGCAGGTGGAAGGCAGCAGTGAACATGGTGAGAACTGTTCCACTCGGTGAGTGTGAGCAGAGCTGAAATGGTTCATATAGATAAGTCAACCTTAAGGAAATTAATTGCAGATTTTTTTTGATTATCAATTAATTGTTTCAGTCATTTTCAAGCAAACATATCACACACATTTACTTGTTCCACATTCTTAAAGGTGAGGATTTGGGTTTTGGACTGAAGAAGCAATTTGTAGACGACAATCTGGGCTCTGTATTTTTGATAGCTTTCTTGTTAACATACACTATATGTCTCCTGAATAATATCATGCTCAAAACAGTTGTACAGCATCTGAATGGAACTGGATGGTCTGCTGAAAAAAAGAAAGATCCTGCCTGGTGCCACTTCAACTGTCATTTGATCCTCAAGCATTTCCATGTGTTACTATAACTTGACTGCCTTAATTGTGCCTCTGCGTCTGTGTAGCAGCAGGAGGCCGAAGAAGAAGGAAAAAAAAAAGTCTTTCCAATGCTGTTCCGGCGGCCAACTATTGTTCTGCACAGAGTGAGCACATTCCCCTATGCTGGCTCCTACTTCTGCTTTTCCTACAGAGAGCTGCTCTTTCTGAGCAGCTGCACACTGCTAGCGAGCCAGTTGCCGTCAGGAGCTTCCTGTCACAGCCAAAGTTTTTTTTGCTGTAAGTATGTAGGCTACACACATGGAAATATTTGATCTGTGCTTATCTTAAAAATAAAAAACTCGAGCGTCATACGATATTTAGTTTGTGAAGTTTTATCTTAAAAGCTCATTTCCACTCAACATGCACTTGTTGGAACCCACATCCTCTGTTCAAAGGTCAGCTTCCAAACTCCACCACGCTGCCACTAATCTGTGTGTACGGAAAAAAAAAAACACACATGGTGTAGAAAACGAGCACACACGCATTCATCTAAACAGGTGTACACGAGACAAACACGCCTGAGATTTTCAATCAACTCTGTGGTATTTTTGAGGATGTAGTCTGAGGTGTTGTACTATGTTGCACTAAATAATGAGGTGTTTCCTGTGACGAAAAAACATCAAGACTCGAACAAGAGTGACCAGATTTAACATGAACGTATATCCTTTATCATTTTGGCACATGTCTTATACATTTTTCCTGCTGAATGACACTGTAATCAGTGATCATTCTGGGTTGCTGGAAGATTGGTGGAGGGAGTTCCTTATTTGAAGCAACATTTAGTTGAAATTGGCATTGGCACCCCCACAGTGTCTGTGTGCAACACCACTGAAGTGAATACAAATGCCAGGTCTGTAACAGTTTCTCAGATGCAACGAAAGTGCTAACGACAAACAAAATTACATCATAACAATATTAGGTCTTGAAACGAACATGTATGTAATGCTGTGATCCCACCCTCTCTCTAAGGTTACATAGTGCAGAAGCAAGTGAGGAGGGGGGGGGAGTCGCTGAGACAGAGACACCATTCACACTATTACAAGACACTGTACCATCGAATGTTGCTAATATTTTAAGTTAAAAAGGCTACATAATGATATTTTAAAGTGGAAATAGACATCAGAAAGTGCTATTATTGTTGCCGTTGCTGTTTGAAAGACAACTGGATCCGTTCTGTTTACCTCACAGAAGCAACTACCAACAACACATAACAAAATGTGACTTTGTTTATTCATTTTGTCTGTAACTAAGACGCAAAAGCAGATAGAAACAGTGCCAGGCGGCCACTCTGGTGTTTCATTTAGCCACTTCAAAGTAATGTTAGCATTCATTTGGAGTCATTTTTCTGTCCAATATTCACTCTTCTTTTAGCTCTGTTTGGTCCATGAACTCTTGAGGGCAATACCTGGTTCAAAGCTGCTAAATATTTCATTTCATTTCATTTCATTTCATTTACAACATTTATCAGACGCTTTTGTCCAAAGCGACTTACAGTAATTCATACATTCATACACTGATGGTGGCGGCTGCCATGCAAGGTGCCAACCAGCACATCAGGAGCAGTTTTGGGGTTCAGTATCTTGCCCAAGGACACTACGACATGCAGACCAGAGGAATCAAACCTTCTAACAAGACAAGACGCTTGCTCTACCCCTGAGCCACAGCCGCTTCGGCTATTCCACTGTGTTCACCAGCTAGTACGCCTGCAGTATGTTTGGTCCTGTGCAGGTATTTTTTAGTGAAAACAGCCGCCTGCAAGAGCAGAGCAAGTCAACCAAAACAGTTAAGTTGTGAAAACCAAAACAATCAGCCGAGAGATGCTAAAATGCCCAGTAGCACTTTGGGGTCCTGCAGAGTAGAGAGCTAGAGAGAATTCTCTGTGGGTTCATCTCAGAGAGCCATTGAGGGATTATATATAGAAATGATATAAAACATTGCATACAATATATAAATACTGGTTGCAGCTGAAACAGGATACTAAGTGGATACATAAGGGGGAACATTTAACCTCAGGTTGTGAAAATACTATATATAGTATATATACTGTATATACTATATACAGTATATAGACTGTATAGACTGTATATACTGTATATACTATATACACTATATAGACTGTATATACTGTATACAGTCTATATACTATATACTATATATACTGTATATAGACTGTATATACTGTATACAGTCTATGTACTGTATATACTATATATACTGTATATACTATATACTGTATATATACTGTATATACTGTATACAGTCTATGTACTGTATATACTATATATACTGTATATACTATATATACTGTATATACTGTATACAGTATATATACTGTATACAGTATATACAGTATATATACTGTATATACTTATCCTCCGCACAATATCATTTTGGTTTTGTTTTTTTGTTTTTTGTTTTCCTATGTTGGATAAAGGGGCTAAATGCAGTTTTGTCCTACAACCCCCGGTGTTGTAAAATGACAAATAAATGAACCTTTAACCTTTTGTGCAGGACGTACAGTGGCGAGACATTCTTGTGATGACTTGCTCTTACTACAGACTAACCATCTATTGCAGACACGTCCACACTCACCAATGGAGACCTCCTTGATGAGCTCAGCGGCAGCGTGCGCCCCCTGAACGAGGGCTCGTGTCCATGAAGACAGATCCCAATGGGTCTCCACTCGGAAGATGTGGGACTCAATTCCCCGCCCTGTGCCCGTCCGAGTGGCGAATACCAGCTCTGAACCCTGGGCTGGAGAACCTCGGGCGTTGCCAGAATGAACCAGTCTGGAGGGTGACACATTAATGACATTTAACATTCTCAGATACAACTCATATAGATAACCTGCATCTGCAAGAGTAGGGTGGATTTGGTGGCATCTAGCTGTGTGGATGAAACCAACTGAACACTCCTCACCTCACTCTCATCTATGGAGAATGTAAACCTTCCATGGATCAGAAGCCTGTACTAGAAGGAGTCATAATTGACCTAAATATCTCTAGTAAGTAATTGCTCACTTCTCTTAACCAGTGTACAGAAGTTGGTGAGGGCTCCTGGTCTCTAAAGTGTAATTTCCTCAATAGGATGTTGTGGGTGTTGACATACCGTAAACACTGTGATGTTCTTCTTTTCACTTGTGGGGGTTCCCAACTGAAGTTCCCCAGAAAGACAAATCACGTAACGCACATTTGCGTCATGTGAAAACCATCTCCTCACACACTGAACAGGTTACCACTGACAGAGTGAAAACCTAGCAATATGTTTTCACTTTCATTTTCACGAGAGCAAAACTGTAAATTTCCAGGTACTTACCATAAATTGAGGTTTGTTGAACATATGTTGACAGTATATATTTATTTAAAGCCTTGCACAGAATCAACAGTGGACCTGGTTAAATGTCCCATGCAAATCCATTTAAATGTAAATATGAACAGCTGTACCATGAAACAAGAAATGACAACCCAGTTTCACTATTATGATGATACTGTTCTGAGCACAAGGTGAAGTCTGTTAAGGAGAACATGTGAGAGGTTCTCATTCCTGCTATAGCATGAGGTCACCTGTTCCCTGACCGATGGAGAGTGAACCAGTTAGGTATGATTTGAGCATTCTGGCTGGCTGTGGTTTTAGTAGGGTCACACTGCTGTCTGTTGTCTTTACCTTGTGGCCAGCAATGGGTGTGTGAGCAGAGGTATGGACCAGGACTCTCTATTCCATGGCACCGACTCAAACAGCAGGATGTCCTTCTCCGTGAGTGCTATGACAACTGGCTTGTACTGCTGCCGTCCACCTTCCAGCTGGACCTGAAGAAGGACACAATTACAGTACTAATAGGTTAAACTGATCAACACAATATAAAATCTCAAAATGACATTTTGTATGTCATGTTTTGTTTACAAGTATAACATTCTGCGATTATTTCTACCATTGGGTTTACTGTAAATCTACTATTCAAAGGCAGCAATACTGTAATTTACCCTAAGACCACTTGACACTTTGCATCAAGTTAACAGGTAATAGGTAATAAGTATGCAGGCAATAACAACTTAATCAATCTGTACAAGAAAAAATGGCCATTAATAAAAATGTATTAATCTATCCAATTTTTTATTTGATGGAATAATATTTAATTTTGAAATTGTTATCATAATTTCTTAGATTGTTTCTTCTTCTCAATTTCCCAGTAAAAAATGAAACAATTATTTTGTAATTTAGTCTATAGACTAATACATTTGCAAACAAATTAATATATGTCATTTTTTACTATATAATTAGTTATCTATAAATGAAAAGTTTTATTAGTGTTTCTGTGACCTTGTGGTGCTCCAAAATTAGGGCCCTTTAAAGTTATGTGTTAATAAGATGATATAAGTGTTAATAACAGCATCATAAACTATTTATTATCAGATTATTGTTAGTTTATAGACATTTATAAGCACTTATTAGAAACAAGTTAACAGTTAAATGTTTAACAATGTTAGTAAAAGCCCTGATTTTCTTATAATCTTCTAATTTCTTGTTTATTTACTAGGTTAATGTAATACAATGCCTTATTGAGGTTAATGAATCCTTTATTATGTACTTACTAACAGTAAAATAGCAATGGGGCCCAGGCTGGAATCAAACCTGTGCCACTGCAATAAGTACTCAGACTTGCTACAGGGGTCGGGCACTTTACCAAAGAGCTTAACTCTAAATCTATATCTATTTGACGTATTCCCTGTGCCATAATTCATTGATGACGTATAGTCCTATGTGATCACTTTATGAGTGGGGTCAGTTATGATGATGTAGTTTTGTTGTATGTATGTCTTTATTGTCACTGTACACATGTACAATGAGATTAAAAAGCCAACTCCAGTAGCAGTGCAAAACAGTGTAAAGAATAAAAAATATTATTATTATTTAATTATTGGTGTAGTGATGTAGTTGTACATCATACAGGTGTAGTGATGTAGGTTGATAGTGTGCAGGTGTAGTGATGTAGGTTGATAGTGTGCAGGTGTAGTGATGTAGGTTGATAGTGTGCAGGTGTAGTGATGTAGGTTGATAGTGTGCAGGTGTAGTGATGTAGGTTGATAGTGTGCAGGTGTAGTGATGTAGTGTGTGCAGCTGCAGAAGGGTTAAGTAGCTCATCCTGACAGTCTGACCTGATTTCGGTGGCACTGAGGTAAAAATAGTGTGGTGTGTGTTTGTCTGAGTCATGGCTGAGTGACTGGAGTGTTGGTGAAATTACAGTGAAAAGCAGCGACATTAAAACAGACAGCGTGCTTGTGAGTGCAACCCTGGTGAGTAGGTGGGCTCTACAGGAAATAACATTGCAACGGAAACTTCCATTGGTGTTTCCTATTTGAGCGTCATCCGAATAAACAGAGGCAGACATCCATACATTCAACCTGACCTTGAATGAACACTTCATCAAAGTGAAAAGCTGTCATTCAGAGTAAGAGTCTCATTCACTGTGACTATTCAATGGGCATGTTTAAATGTAGGACCAAAGCTAACTCAAGAAAACACACTCTTCCTGTGTGCTGCAGTTACGTTACAGCAGAAATGCCGGCGTCTATGTTTGAGGTCTGGGTATGTGCAGTCACGGAGAAGCAATGCAACAGCAAACTAAGCTGAAAACCACTGATACCATTTCCTTTGGCGAACAACTTGTGTTTCAACTATACATTTATCTACACTTATAATGCACTTTAATCCCTAACCACGATCTAAGCATGCGTTGATAAAAAAACACAACAATAACAAAACTTTATAGTGCTATTTGCTTTGCCAGATGGCCCAGGATGGATGAAATTACCTTGAAAAACTACAAAAATAATGAGTGACATTGCTAGTTTGTATGACGTTATTTGCTGTATTACTATTCATGTGTATGAGCGTTTTAAAATTCTCTGTTTTATTCTTGTCTTCATCCTGTTCTATGATGCTGCACCGAATCTAATATCTAAAGATTAGCAACAGCAATTAGCAATTACACGTTATCAATGGAAAAGGACTGTTACTTGTATAAGATAGCATGCAGCTGTTAAACTCAACAAAGCTGAAAATACCTGTTCAGCCAACCAGCCGATGTGTTTGAGATGGGGGTGTGTGGAGGCTGGGGATGAGGCCCCCAGGTAGGCGTTGATGTGAGCCAGGGTCTGTGGCAGCAGGGCGGCAATGTTGGTGTGGATGGCAGTGAACCAGGAGTTGGCAGTGGGTGCGTCCTTACAGCGCAGCACCACCGTGTGCTGGCCGTCTGGGGAGTGAAGCTCCAACAGTCTGAAAGGGGAAAAATGTAAGGTCTTTACCAACAGCTCCATGCAGAGACTAAACCAACAAAAGTATACACACCTCATGGAAAAAAAAAATTCACAGTCACAAAGGTGGACTATTAAAACTATTGCCAAAATGCGATTTTGTGAATGTATACGAGTCAAACCTTCGTGTAAAAGCATAATTTTGATGAAAGAGGCACTTTTAAGATTTACCATAGTTTCGTTTATCGGGTCAAGCTCATTTTCAATGGAGTGCAGGGGTAAATTCTATGTTAGCATCAAAATATTTCTAAAACACTAAGAAGGCTCGACACAACATGAAACTTTGCTCATAGTATCACCAGGGTCTCTACACATGAACACGAGCATTGAGAACATTGTGTACACAGAGTTTACTAAAAAGAAGGTTTTTGGACAACTCATGTTAGCAGTAGCTTGTTCCGCTCGCAGCCGTCATGGCAGCCGAGAAGTATCGATCTCAGAATGCAATGTAACAGGGAGGACAGTTAAGGTGGAACGCTGCTGTCTTCTGGCAACAGCTATCCACGCGATATTTTGGTGCTAACATAGAATTTTCCCCTAGCTCTCCCATTGAAAATGATTTTGACTGGAAAACGAAAATACGGTAAATCTTAAAAGGGCCTCTTTCGTCGTAATTATGCTTTTACATGAAGGTTTGACTCGGGTACACTCACAAAAAAAGCCTAGGTTGCATTTTGGCGAGAGTTTTACTTTAAGGTTAAAATTTCTAAGCTTTGGGGTTGCCCAATAAGCAAGTTGTTTGTTATTTGTGAGAGTGATATGTCAAAGTGTGCTTGAACTCCAAAATACTCCTGATGGCTGTTACATCAGTGTGTAAGTGTGTGACAATGGGACACTTTGGTTAGGAAGCACTTTATCGCTCGGTGGCAGCCTGTGCCATCAGTGTATAAATCTGTGTGTCAATGGGTGAATGTGACATGTGTTGCAAAGTTGTAAAGCGCTTTCCGTGTTTGGGAGACCAGAAAAGCACGATATAAATGCAATTAGTACATTTTATTGTTTTAAATATTCTCAAAACATGCCATCAAATATAGAATTTGAGGTGAACTTACTGTTTGTCTGTGACTATGTGTCTATGAAAGGATATTGATATTCACATGTCAACTAAGTGAGTGAGTTATTCTGTGGGGAAAGTTTCCACTGTTGGCTTACCCCATGTGTTTTTCTAAGCCCTATATGTTCATATTTTGGCAAATCTGTGCAATTGAAAGCCATCGCGCTGCATTAAGTACTATCATTCCCTGTCTGAAATCTAACCATAGATGTACTTAAAACTATCGCTGGATTACTTTTGAAATGCAGAAAACAACTAATGCCTTGTTTAAAGGAGAATCATGTTAATATGTTTCAGATTAGTAAGAAAGTGTCAAAGTAGCCTGAGACAACCCATGAAGCTAACTGCACTGACAAAAAGGAAGTTGAAACTAGGGTATGACAAACACACAATAAAATGGTCTGATAATGCTACTACATAATTACAACAGTAGGCAATTGTAGCAGTGGTTGCAATGATAATCATATTCAAACATTGGCCTATCGCTCATTCCACAGACTATTTCTCATATTTTTTTTCTTTTTTGATGATGTATTTGGTATCCACAAGCACAAAGAGCATTTGTGTGTGCTCATTGTCTCTTACAGAACAAACATTCCCATCTAATGAACAGAAGTTGAACACAGGACAACACCCAGCAGTGAAACGCAAACACATCCACCCACATCTAAACTCCCACATGCTCAGCTATTTCTCTCCAGAATACACACCAACATTGAGCAGCCTCATACCATACCTGTTCTCCAGATCTGGCATGGTGAGGTTCCTGCTGATGAAGCACATCTTTAGGCTTATGACCTTTCTGTCTTTGGAGGAGGACGAGCTGCTGTGTTTGGGTGACCCGGAGTCTTCACTCCCGCTGTAGCTGGGTGACTGTGGGCGAATGCTGTCCCACGGCAGGTCAGCCACCAGGGATGGTTTCTTGAAGAGCGGGGAAACCTCACGGATGTATTTCACTGTAGAGGAACATAAAAGATATAGGATATTTGTCATACTGATGTGTATCACCATTACAATGTGGTATGAGTGGCACTCAGTTAGGGGTGGGTGATCTGGCCAAAAAATGAGTATCACAGTTTATTTCAACGCAATCATAATCCACTCTTAAATTGTGATTTTTTTTCCCTGTATAATTCAGCTAAAGTTGAAATAGCCTTTGGATTGCTTGATTTTCATTTACCATTAAAAAACTTAGTAGTGCATTAAAGATGTAAAGATCAATGATAGTTGTTTTTTGGCATTGTTTAGAATATGTCAACCAAGCAAGAGCCACATGAAGTAATTCGTCCAATCATCTCAGTTGCTACGTCACTCTATTAGTTTGTTAGTATAGCTCAGATCTGCTAGTCAGTTTGATTATTTGAAGTCAGGAAACAGAAGTAAGAGGACATTTAATATGCTGTTTTGCTCTGAAGCACCAGGAATGTTTTGTGGACTACAAAACTTCACCTGACCTTCAATTGGCCTCCAATGTTTTGTTTATTTGTTTTTATCAAGATATTAAATTAAAGACACTCCATATTGGCACATATACTACATCTGATGTCGGCTGCTTTCATTTGAAAGCAGCAATAAAGTATTTCTGCATCCTGGGGGAACAGAACAAGTTCAAAACAGAGAACAAACATTTGCATACAATTCCAATACAAACCACATATAGCTAATGTGCAATCTGCTTATTTACATATCCATTAACTGTTTAGGTCTTCACCAACTCCTGCGATAAATATCTGTCTCTTTAGCTGTTAAATGCTCCCCTACATTCCCCTGCTAGCTAACTGTCTCTCTGCTGTGTTGAGCTGCTAGTGTACTGTGGCTTTGACTTTACAGTGCTCAAGCCTCGATGCCTGTCTGCATACCCTTTTCAACTTTGTTGCTGTTAGGGGCCGTAAACCAAAAGAGTGACCTGAAAGACACTAAAACTGTAAAAAACAATCTTGCTATCCAAAACCCATGCGCTGATTTCTTACTTCTGTAGTGTAATATTTCTAGAAGAATCTGTGTTGCTCATGGCAGTAACCCTAAATCGATTAGTGCATTAGTGCAACGGAAATAAACTTAACTCACAGCAATTTTTCAAATCAATTACAGACATTTTTTGATCAAGTAAAACAGGCTCCAATTATCAAATGTGGATATAAGTTGCTTTTGTTTCTTCTCACCTTCTACAACATCATTGTAAATTGAATATATTTTGAATGCTTGAACAAAATAATCAATTTGGAGAGAGCACCTAAAACTGGGAAATTGTGATAGGCATTTTTTACTTTTTATAGACCGCCTTTATAGATCATTTTATAATGAAAATGATTGCTAATGAAAATACTGCAACTCCAAATGTGATCCAGCAATATGTTCAACCCAATAAACTTTCATTTGAAATGTTATAAAGCTGAAAAAGACTGAGTGGTAGTAACACTGCTTCAATTACTCCTTAAACAAGCTCTGTGAGCTATATCTGCAAATTTGTAAAGAGAAACAACAAGGATCATTCCCTTTCCAACAATCCTCCTCTTAACTAACCAAATTAAGTCAAATCTTTCACAAATATGTGAACTCCATAAATACTCCTCCTTATCATCATAGAATAAACACAGCAGTTTTCTGTAGTTTAGAGTAAAGCAAACTGTAGCCCAAAGCAAAGTATGACAGCTGCTGAATACCTCCAGATCTTGAGCAAATAGTGTGTTGATAGTTTGACCATCTGTGGGATTCCACTCAATAACATCCAGTCACTGAGGATATATGGAGCAGCCAGCCATAAACCAGGTCGTAAGGCAACACTCTGTTTTCTGAAAGAAGTCAGCATTTAATCTGCATATAAATATACATTTGGGCCCAGTTAGGGTCAGACTTTTAAACATCGTTGGAGAAAGCTGTGGTTTGATTCTCTCAACAATCAGCTTGTAAATTCATGTGGGATGGAAAAGAGATTTTTTTCATGCGTTTGTCCAAGCTGAAGTTTGATCACATGGTCAAAAGGACAATGATCATATTTCCGCAAACAGCTTGGAACGTCAACAGTTACTGCGATCTTCTAGCTTGTCTTAAAAGGACACATTAGTCCCCCTGTGTGAAATTATCTTAGAAAAACAAATTCAGTCAGCCATACAGCTGTGAGCTTGGCAGGCTGGATGTTTATAAAAGAATGGCTTTTGCTCCGATGTAATGGATTCACTTTCCAAATTTGGACTGGCAGCCTTGTACACCTCCCGCCCCCCAGTACGTGCTTTCATTTGCTCCTGCACTCTTTTATCATCCACTGTACATGCTCATTTTATCTCCTGTGTTTCCTCCAATGCATGCTCTCTCATTCTATTTGTGTGCACAATCTGTGAGTGTGAATATGAGAAATTAAAGAGTGTCCTGGTATGTGTATGTATGTGTGTTAGACAACTGGGTTGGTCTGCTCTGTATGAAACCTGAAACAAGACTCTGAAGAGGTGAGGTCATTCTTCAGTATAGCCTGAGATGTCAGCTTTGTGAGTGTGTGTGCATGTGTGCACATGAGAGCAAGATACAGCAATGATCTTGAGTATGGCTCTAATGTGTATGGCTCAGCAAGCGCTACATAGAGTTTATAACTGAGTTACAGATGCAGAGAGAGTTGCTACGTGCATGCTTGTGTGTATATTATAATATGTACAGTATGACTCAGAGTGAAGGGCGGGGATGGTAGTAATGCTGAGGCAACTAGCCAAAAAATGGAGACTCATTTCACCGGCCCTCCTAACCACAGCACCCATAACAACAAGGTCTGGGATCATTTCTGCAAACGCAAGTGGTTTGGAGCAAGTAAGTGAGTGTGAAAGCATTCCTGAATGCCCATGTTTATATCTGAGGGTCATATGGAAGAGAAGCTCTCTGCTGAAAGGACCGACCTTCAGCCTGATAATCATTGGTGTAGAGATGTGCAGCTGAGATATTTTCCATCCGCAGACCCAAAGCTCTCTGTGGTTGTACATGTTTACATCGTCAGATACTAGATGAACAGCTCACTGGATATTACTGTACTGTGTTTATCAGTGTTTAAGTAGGCCTTTCAGTAGTGAGCACAAATCCAACTTAAGATGTCAAGACGACACTCAGGCATGCCTGAACGAACTTGAGTGTGAAAGTTGATAAAGACATCAAGATCGGCGTCATCGACATAGCAAGGAAAAAGTTTTGGAAAGTGTTGATCCAGCAAGAATCTAGTGTAAAGTGATGCCTGTTCTCTGGAAAGGAGTGCAAGCTCTGATTTATGTTTATAGTTCCTAAATACTAATCTTGTCACTGGATTTGAAGATTCTGTTTGTTAGTTACCCTTGACCTCCAGCTGACCACCAGTATCAACAACAATCACGGAAGCTGCTAGTAACACTTAAAAATGATAAAATGATAAAATGATGAAATGATGAAATGATGAAATGATAAAATGATGCTAATCAGTTCTTTAGGCAAACATCTTCCAGGAATGGGAGAGGAGTAGGAGTGGCGCAATGGCACTGTTAACTGGCTGAACCATTTTAAAAACCTATAAACTTTTACTTCATGCTGTGTGCAGCCCTGCAACAATCAACAGCCTATCCTACTAGCATCCAACACTATTGATTGTGCAAAGAATCATTGCATTGTCTGACATTAGAACTATTTTGGGCTGACACAGGTTACTTAACTGCATTTCTTGTGACTGATTGGTTGATGGCAAGCAGACAAGCCTGCTCCCCAATAGAAGTTGGCTGGATTTCAAGATGATACATTGTTTTCAGTGTTATTATTTTTTTTATATATTAAAAAAATGGAATGCTGTCTTACTGGCAGCACTGCCCTTGAGACAGTAAACAAAGACACAAATAGATAATTTGTGTTCTATTACTGAAGACACCATAACAAAATAGCCAATGGCTAAAAAGCATCTATAGTAAAGACGAGTAGTATCCTGAAAACATGTTAAATCCGGGGATGATGAATTCCACCTCTTTTTCTGGTTATGATTTATTTTTTAAGTTGTATAAATAGGTTCTAATCACATCTTTCAGATTGTGTTGTCAGATAACTTCACAACCACAATTTCTTGAATCTAAGTTGTGTGCTGCAGCAAGGCTTATGAATGCTCTGTTGTGTAATGTTGTTGGCACTGTGGATCATTGTACATCTGCTGCTATTCATTTTCTTTTCTTTCTTTTTTTTATTGGGTCTAGATGACAGGGCTGGGAGCAGTTACAGTCTTTGATGTAGCTAAAGAAATCAAATCCAACGTCATGCAATGTAGCCTCTTTTAACAGATGCAGCTGCAAACAGAACAGCCAACTTTATCTATTGTGTTGATTCTAGCTGCTACACTTTAACCTCATATTGACAACAATGTATCATCCTGTATGAACTCTGCTAGCATTACATATGAACAGCATTATATCTGAAGATACATAACGATGGATAGGGTTGGGTATTGTTTTCTGTTTTGTCACGCTGGTGCTGATACCTTTTGGTTTGTTGGTTTTGGTCCAAAAATAAAGGGCTGAAAAATTGGAGGAAAATATCTAATTCCAAATGTTCCAGTGAACAGCAATGCTAGATGCTCTGTGATTCAGCATGCTAACATACTTACAAAGACACTACAAAGAGGCTTTAGAATGTGGCACCTTTACCATGTTCATCACACTAAATGCAAAGCACAGTTTGACAGGTATTTAGCCATACAATTTAAGATTTCTACCTCAGGATATTGCTAAATGACAACTCAGAGGATCATCAAAGCAATTCCAATTCATCCTAAAGGGAACACGAAGGGACTAAATTTAATTTAACAGTTGTCACTATAAGCCAAAAATGTCAAGGTGACACAAGGCAATCACCAAAGTCTGATCATCTGTGCACCATGGATATTTGTAGAACATTTCATTGTAATCCATCCAACAGTTGAGCTGCTTCCAGTCTGTTCTCATCAGAAAAAAAAACATATAAGTCGACAATGAAAGCAGCGTAGCACAACCCATATTGACGTTTATTGTTAGGCGCCGAACTCTTTTGGCTATAGCAGTTAGCACCAAAAGAGGGAGTCAGGGGAAGTAGTATAACATTCTCTCTGACGTCTCTATGGGTAAGATGACGGGGTGGAAGGTTGGGATAAACACACACAGGACTCTCATGCAGGAGGCAGCTGTTCGTGTCCAGTGTGAAAACTAAAATCCGCAGTGAGTTCTTTTAACTTAACTAGTAACGTAGTTAAGTTCCGTATGATAGTTGCTACTGCTGGGTAGCAACAAGAGCTAGCCAGCTGCCTGCAGATATGATATCAAGCTGATATCAAACACAAACACATTCTGAAAGTGATTATTCAAACTGCAAGTTTTTAGCCCTTGGATTTTTGGGGCTCAACAGCAAAAAGCCCAATATCAGGCGCATGCTCGGCATGTGTGAAATGGTCAAAGAACCCATTCCCAAGCTTGGGAACAGCTTGCCGAGGCTAAATATCGCTGAAGCCGCTGAGTCCACAGGCAGCCAGGTATGAGGCACAGCCAATTATGGCAGACCTTCCTCTCCTCTCTCCCTCCCTCCTCTGCTGTCTTCTGCAACAGCTCTCTGAACCCGGTCTAACCAGGCATCTGTGTCAGAATACATACATTTCCTGGCTGAACTACAATATGAATAGGCAGTATCATGTTTTCATCCACGCATCCTAATCCACTCTGTCACGTTCTCTCTTTTTTTCCTGCTGTACATGAAGGCATAAACAGGCTGGACTGTTTGTATCATTACCGTGTCACGGATCTTGTAGTGTGTAGTGTGACAACCACAATGACTGCAAGACTCCCACTAAAAGACAAAGAGTTCTACACAACATTTTGCCTTTTAGTTGGGAGTTTTGAAAGGAATAACGATCTGACAACTTTGAAAATCCTTCATAGTGTTCAGGCCATAAATTGACACATTTGATACTGACAGTATAGCCATTTCTGGCTCTTGATCTTGAATATGCAAGATGATGACATTTCAAAAGAAAAAAGAAACATTGTGAATTGGCCCCAAACTTGGAACAAAAAAAATTGCACATTTAAAAAATGTCGATTATATTTTTTGGCCTTATCGCCCAATGCTTCTAACAGCTCAATGCATGTGTGTGTGTCTTTGTGTGTGCTAAAATATTTCTGCTTCTGTGTATGCATCTGCATTAACGTGTGAGAGAGCATCCAGAGAGATGCCAAAAAGCATCCCATGAGGCCAGTTCATCTGCTTCCCTTCATTCCTTGCTGGAGAGAAGAAAAACCAGATAGCATGTAGCTCCTCTTCTACACGCAGGAGCAAGAACAGTCTGACTCAACACATATTTGATTGTGGCGCTAGTTGTGGTGAGAAGCTACAGAAAAATCTGCCTTCAGACCGCTTTACTCTCTTCTTTCTCACCACACACACACACACATACACACAAGTAACAAGTAATCATCTTATGGGATGGCCGAAATAATAGCTTGCAGAGCAGCAAGTCAGGCGGTCAGACCCCAGCCTCCGTATTTTTTCCCCCAAAACTGGCCAGAAATTCCCCTGTGGTTTGGCCAACAACTCTCTCCTCACTCCTCAGGCTTTTCTCCCTCATTCCTCTCTTTCTCTCTTAATCCTCCTTCTCACTGTTCTCTTCTGTCCCTCCTTCTCTATCTATGTCCCTCCATCTCTCACCTCTCTCTTGCCCCATCCCCTTCTTCATTCTTCTCTTTTCTGTCCCCACACCTCTCATAAAGTGTTTCCTCTCTACCTCTGTCTTTTGGGTCTTAATCTTGTCTGCTCCCTCTCTTCCTCCCCTTTCCCTCAAAGCCTGTTTCTGCCAAGAAACTAATGAGAACAATGTGTTAGAGAGCAGCCCCAACAGAGAGAGCGTGTGTGCGTGTGTGTGTGTGTGTGTGTGTGTGTGTGTGTGTGTGTGTGTGTGTGTGTGTGTTGGGTCCTTATTGGGTCCCTCCTCTAGCACACGCGTGCAGATACTGTACATTCATCCATTTCTAAAGGAGGGTCACTTATAGTGCCATCATATAGTACAGTTTTTACATATCA
>OMLP01017770.1:47573-69083 GCA_900302685.1 Spondyliosoma cantharus | reverse complement strand
CATGATGACTCTCAAAACTCTCTTCCCTGCTGATTACATTAATTCTCTCTGTTGCGTGTTTGAATATTCATGTTTGATGAAAACTCCACTGTTGGGAAGCATTTACTGAGAAGAATCCTTGTGGAAATCGTGAGAATTATGATTGAAAGTTCTGTATTTACTCAGGTAATAGCTTTGCCTTTACCCACAAATATATCAATTATTCAGTATTCACAGTCTTATCCTTCTCCAGCACAAAGGTAAAGGGAGGTGTTGAGGGGAGCAACAAAACCAGTTCATATTAGACTCATTCATAGCACGGTGAAATTAATCCTGGCAGGGGAATAAAAGTCTTATGGATTAAGGGGTTTAATCTACCGGTATTATTTATTTTCATATTCGAACCACCCGCAGGGAAGAAAGTAGGCCAGGAATGTACCTCAGACTCAGACACAAACATCAGCAACCAAAGATAAGGCAGCCAGTGAGATTGTTCTGATTAGTAGGGAAGGTAAGAAAATATTAAATTCCTTCTAATTTCTGACATTTAATTTTTTTCAAGCATAGACAATTTTATTTGACAGTGGATAGAAAGGAAATGGGAGAGAGAGGGGGGTGTGACATGCATCAAAGGTCCTCCGGCTGGGACCCGAACCGGGGTCCACTGCATATGTGGCATGCACTCTTAACCACTCGACTACCTGCGTGCTGTAATTTCTGACATTTTTATCCCACTATGATTAATCCAGAATCAATGTTTTATCCCCTTATTTAAGACATATAATTGTTTGTTCTTTACTTGTTCAAAGCGGATAGAAAATGCATGACGACGAAGGCGTTTCTAAACTCAGTCGCGGCAAAGTCAACTGCTGCAATAACACAACAAACATCAGGGAGCATCTGGCGGTGGAGCAGGTTTGAGGCGACATGTCACTTCAGTCGACCAACAGCATCAGTTTATGCTCTTTTTAAGTAATCTGTATCATGGAGAATGGTACTGTTCAACATGCATATATCACCTCCACAGTCTGCACACGGCGGGCCTCTATACCACCACAGGAGAGTTCCTGAAGGTAATTATCACAGCATACACAGGCAGCATATTACAAGGAACTTGAGCAAGTGAGTGAGTACAAAATGTGCTTGTCATGACATGCAAGATAAGGAAAGTATTACTCAGTGTTCACAAAAATTGGCTTCCTTTCTGGTGTCACTCAATTTTAGAACCTCTCTCTCAGTTGACTACATGGAAGCCAAAGTTTTTCATTTCCTTTTCTATCATCGTTTACATGGACACCAATTATTGGAGATCAAATATTATTACTCAAAGAAGCACTATGTGTTGTGTACAGAGAAGCATTTTAAAAATGATATGACTTCAATAAAAAAAAAAAGAGAAAAATGTCAATTGATGTTTTGACAATCTTCAATCAATTGCACTACTCATTTTGGGGCTCTTTTATGCATTTATCAGATCACCGACAGATGACAGGAAACAAGAGAGAGATGTGCAGTTAGGGTTCAGGCCAGGACGTGAAACAAGCCCTAAAACCAGGCCACCATTAAATGTTTAAGAGGAAATTGAAACAGGGAATTGGATATTTAAACGACAAATGGATATTGTAAAACGGCAACAAGAATATGGAAAGAGAAGCGGAGATGGAAAACAGAAAAATGTCAAGTCAATGCTAAAATTAAAAGCCTAATTGCTTTGAACTTATATTGAAACAAATAGATACAAAAAGGAAAATGTGATGGTAAAATGCCCCTCCAGAGTGGTGCTGTCACTGTACAAACAGCTTTGCTTATACTATCCTCTAGGAGAAATAAATTACATATACCTTTATTTTGAAGAACTATACTAGGAATACCTTTTCATTGTTTTTCACATAGGATGATCTGGTTCGTGGTTCCTGTGCATAGACCACACAGGTGTTCCCTTCACCTGCTAATTAGTACTAATTACAAGCTAACTGCCTCACTCATGGGAGTACACTCGGGGAATACGCTCATTGCCGTGAACACCAACAAACATTTAATCTTGATTTGTCAGATATTTGTACAAATGGACGGTGTTGCCATGGGCGTGTGGACCGGTAGCAGTGGGAGTAGAGCGTCACAGAGTTCTGGCTCCTCGCTGTTTCTGCCTGTAAGCCAGGGACCACCCACAGCTCTGCACCCCTACTGGGCTCATACACCCTCACACCTACTGTACTGTAGTGTGGCCCACTAGGCAAAGAAACATAAAGGAGGTTCCTCTTGGACTAGAAAGCTGTGTTCAGACACGACTCGACTTGACTGCCCGCTACAGAATGGGGCGAGGACACTGCTAACACTTCAAAAT
This sequence comes from Spondyliosoma cantharus, assembly GCA_900302685.1. NCBI lineage: Eukaryota > Metazoa > Chordata > Actinopteri > Spariformes > Sparidae > Spondyliosoma > Spondyliosoma cantharus. Next base: position 66,760 of record OMLP01017770.1, on the reverse strand, counting down.
AGCTCAGCAGAGAAAACATCAACACTTTTTCACCCAGAGGACCCGGCGCTGACAGCGCATGATAGCTCACTCTCAGCTTAGCTCACAGCCTTCACAGCTTATACTCCCAACAGAGACAATATGGGGGGTTTATTTTCAATAAAAGAATACATTTTCCCAAATACTTTCTTTGACTTTCTTTTTTTTTCCACTTGCTACAGTGTGGGAAAGGTTTCTAAACCGGCACTTTGGTTTATTGAAAGCTGGCAAACTACCATCACTGTCTTTTCTCATCAGCATCAGTGGGAAACACCACTCACGGCTTAGCTGCCAACAACTACCAACATTCTGTCTCTTGGGAAGCTTTAGGAGAAAAAAGTGGTCAAGTAATTGTCAAAGACAAATGTCAATACATCAAGGAATTTGATAAATTGCACTGGACCTGTAGTAGTCTCTAAAGCCACAGCGATTAGTCAATTGAAAGAAAATTAGTTGCCAACTATTTTTCAAGCAAAAATAGGAAACATTGGCTGATTTCAGCTTTCTAAACATAATTGCAGCTTAACTTTGTCATTTATGTTCATCCAAAAGCCAAAGATTCTTTATTATCTGTTGGACAAAAGAAGCAATTTGAAGATGTCACTTTAAGCTCTTGGCAATTGTGTTTGGCCATTTTTGGGCACTATTTTCTTTACATTTTCAGAGACTAAACATGAAAAATAATTAGCAGATTAGTCGCTAATTAAAAAAACTGTTAGTTTCTCCTTTTTTCAGAATTACAAATCTAGGAAATGATGCTCTTGCCATCAAAAATCTGACAATATAATGGAAGACAGACAAGTTCAATAGCATTCGTAGAGTCTTTCACATCTTTCAGAGCTGGCCAGTATTTTTCCACATCAGTACATCTATTTCACTACATTTATCCTGTGGATTTGTTCTAAGTAGCCTTGAAGCAAATTAACATCTGTTAACCTGTAGCGCCGCTTTCTTTTCACTGTCGCAAAATGCCTGTAAAGCCTGACAACCTGGTAATCTTCCGTATATGCCACGAACAAAAACAGATTTTCTTTTTGATAAGTTTACATACTGCTGTTTGTTGCTGCATCCCCCAACAAGCAAACGTTTCCACAGCAGACATCTGAACTTTCCACATGACGAAGAGCGCAGGTGTTACAATTAACGTAATTATGGCTCTGTTGCGTTGAGCGCCTCAGTGAATCATGCACATGCTCGAACGGCTCCAGGGCCGAGAAACTGGCTCGTCCAAATGTAATGGAGGCATTGTTACAGCGAGTAATTGCACCTGTGTGTTCTCCCTACTTTGACGTACCACACATCTGCTGTGAAAAAGGGTTAGGGTTGAATACTTGTAAAATCTTGAGACAAATTAACATATTCTGATGCTGTTTAAATTTTTGTTGTTTATGTTGTCCATAATGTCTATAGGCACAGCAGTAAAAGTAAATACTTTATATTTGCTTTAACTGCTGTGCCCACAAACCATTTTTTTTTTGAGGCAAGTGAGGGTTACAAACACCAGCCAGTTCAATATCTAGATCCTATCTACAGCTAAATGGAAGATGAAGGGCTCTTTAAATCATACTCTGCTTAAACGTCACATGAAAGCCTGAAAATTGAGCTTACCAAACATCTGTTAGCAGCACTGGGATAGGACTGCACAGAAACTCGACTCACGGAAAATACACAGCCTTTTAGACAAGAATGTGCATGTTTAATTACTCTGCCATGAAGGGAAAGAATGTAAACCTTCACCATTCAGGAGCACATCTATGCTCTTAGCCTAAGCCTTAACCAAACAGGGAACAATACTTTATCCAGGGGAAGACTCATTATACCCCAGGGGGAAAAAATGAAAATGACCATTTTATTCAGGGAAATGCAATTCAGGAGGTTTCCGCAAAGCAAAGTCAACCCTGAATACAAACGATATCAGATAAATATCCCAGACAAATACGACAACGCAACACAAAGCAGCTAAACGATCTGGTTTCAGTGAAAAGACGCCGGTTCCAGTTTTTCAAGTTCCAGTTATTTTCAGTTTTTCAGTTCCAATTATTCATATTCAAGCAGAACAATAATTGATATTTGAAAACCGTCGGCCCTAGTATGTATTCCCTTTCCAAATTTTCCTTTTAATGTAAATCAAATCTAAATCCAAATGTTACTTAACAGTGGAACACAGGACTCTCCCCAATAATGTGATAAAACTATAGATTTGTATTATGGTCTAAACAAGACAATACCCAAAAGCCAAGCGTCCACCATGGATTCAAAATGCTTTATCAACGAAATTATGAAAAAGAAATGCAGCCACATAGCTGCTGAATTCCTCCAAAATGGACCCTGAATATAAAAAGCTAATTGATTCAAGCTGATCTTTAGCGCCCAACCGCCATTAGCAATAAATGTCCCCGTATTTTGAGCTCTGTAATTGGACGTTTCTTATAGAAATGCACCTCAGCAGTCATAGTTCATTTTTTTAAACTTAGAAGTTTTTTTGTCAATGTGGCTCTACCTGTGACCTTTTGATAGAGGAACCAGCTACTTTCAGTCTTAGTTGTTATTCTTTCTTACTGATGATGTAAGTTGGAGAGATTTTAGCTGCTAACTTGCTCCAACTGTGAGTCAGCTATCACTGGCCATTGGAATAATTAATGAGACCTTGACTTCTAGAACCAGGGGCACTGGAATGGCGGCTCTATGACGAATTAATTGATAGGAAATAATGTTAAATAGCAAATCCCCCCTTTCAGCCTTGTGAGCCAGTATTTCCACCTTACCATCTTACTTATGCTCAGGTTCAGACTTTGTGAAAATTTTATGATAAAGATCAAGATAAACTGCACCTTCAAAGGCCCGTGAAGTCTGCAATTAGTCTTCAAACGGCCTCCAAAATCCCCCAACACATTTTCAAGTAGATTTTTTAAAAACACAGACAGGAGACCTTTAACAGTTCCATAAATACCAAGTGAAGTGAATGAAAATATGAAAGCCCACATTATGCATTTAAAGCCAGCTTTCATGTTGAGCCATTCATCCTCATTTGTTTGCTGAGTAGGATTGGGGGAGAGAGGCTGCCTGGGAAATTCAAAAGGATATTTAGCATTTGAATAAGTGGAGCCTGTGTGCGAGTGTACTTATGTCCCTCAGCTGCCTGTGTTTCCAGTGTCGCCTGCGAGGCTGCAGGGTCATACATATGCTAATCAGGTCCTCGCTGTGCTGTGCCTTAAGAAAGTTTTGGTGGTTTCTTTGTGCTAGACTGTACATAAATCACCACTGGATCACATGAAAAGTGAAGAACATACTGTACTTTAGCTCTGTTAAACCACCAGAGAGTGTGACTCGGCTCATTTCACTCATCCATTAATAGTCAACAGTTGTGCCAGCAAAGTCTGACGCAGATTACTTTAATTGATTTTAAATGTTTAAATCATTGAGAGTATAATTACTGAATAATGTTCAGTCAGCTGTTCAGTTATTACGGTAATTACTGAGGGAGTTAGGCTCTGAAGTTACCATCCTCAGTATCTGTTGTATTATGCTCTATAAGATGAGGCTGAAATGTCACTTCACTGCTTCAGGATAGGTTTTGTTTATGACACCCAAAACTGTTCTTAAATTACAGCTGAATAAAAAAATGTGTTTAGAAATAAGGATTTCAAGCTAAGTACAGTATTTAAAAGGGCCTATAATTAATGAATTGTAGCCCTCTTAGGCCAAAATGAATCTAACACTTCTTTTGGTTCATGAAAAAAAATCAATAATCAAAATTGGGGCCTATATGTCTATTATTTAAACAGGTGTTACGTTTACAATATGATTCATGATTGGTCAGGATGATAATTTTTGTATCACAACCTTCTTTTTAACTAAAAAGCTATTAAATCCCTGATGATGTGACACTTGTTGAGGTCCGTACTGAACAAATTTGTTTTCTTACATCTCAAGAACAAGATTGAAAGTATTTAGATTAATTGTTCAGCCCTAATCCAAACTCAGTTTCTAACTGATTTTCTGTCAATTAATCAACAATTTATTTCATTTAACTATTTTCCAAAAACAATGAAAAACATGTACTCTTTGTATCATCTGCAAACTTTAAATTAAGTATTACAAATGTAAAGCTTTGTTTGTCTCCATTGCAGCTGCTACAGAGTTTCTCAGCATGTGTATTTCCTCCTAAACCAACCACACGTGACGGATATCTGAACCATCGCTGTCTCATTTGGTTTCATGGTGAAAAAAAGCTAATTATTTTATCACATGCAAATTATTCACACTTCACACGAAAAGATTCAAACCTGAGACAATGACCCACTTTCTACTACGTGTTCATTTTTTAATGAAAATGCGAAACATCTTCAAAGTACACCTATAGCAGATGTTTAGCTGACATAATCTAACCTGTAACAATGGAATTTCCACACCGTTTCCTTTCTTCAACTCAAAACTGAAAGTTGGTGAGGGCAGGCCCCTAACCTCTTTCTACAGTAAACAGCAGCAACATGCAGTAAGTAGAACAGCCACAGAGATGTTTGACCACAGAGCCCCGGTTTGTACTTACTTCTTACATTAGACTAGAGACTTCTGAAAACTGGATAGGTAATTTGAGAACTTGTCAATAATACAGCTACTGTCACTGTTTTTAAAATGCATAGGACAAGCCAGTCGACATGAAAAAAAAGAAATTAATTTACATGTGTCCAAAACGAGCTGATACGCTGGTCATTTTATTGTCCAAGAATTGAATGACAAGCAAGACAGCGGTCGAAACAGCTAACACAAAATACTTAATAAGCAATTAGTTTTGCCGCCACTCAATGTCAAAGCATGACAGCCAGGTACACCATGGTTTTCTCCATCCACGCGGATGGAGGGCTAACATTATTTTCAGCATTAAGAAAAGCTTTACTTTCAAGAGTAGAAAAGACAAGTTTACTGAGGACAGAAGGCCAAAACAAAAGATAAAAACTTTCTGCTCAATTCAAACGTGTGTGGACTTGGCCTCGGTCTGATCATTTATACTGTTGTGCTCAATTCTAAAAAGAATAGAGCATGTTCTTGAACTTCTATTCATTTCACCAATTTTAGGTAAGAACTCAACTGTAAACAGGAACTAAAGTTAAAGGAAGTAAAACTGGGAAGTATAGGGTTTGAGTCTTCGAAAACCAAAAGTTTCTTTGGTTAAGTTATTGCTACAGAAGACGGCTCTGTGGGCCGCTCACTATCTGCTGAGTCACAATAAATCACACTGAAATGAAGCCGAAAGTAGAAATAAAACAGACTCTTCCCGAGAGTCAATACTGTGCGGTGAACAGCTGTTCAAAATAAAGGTTTTTGTTGTGGATTTGACATGACTGAAATGCAATGAAAATATCTGAACTAATTGGATTGTTGTGTGAAGAGGACAGGAGTGGTGACCCGGCCAACAAGAGATTATACACGTTAAGACATTTACTCACAACAGGCTTAAGGCTGGTTCATGTTAGTAGATTTACACTCAGATAGTTGGCCTGACTGAAACATAACAACTGCAAAACTGAAAATTGTGATTCTTCCTAATGTGAAATACACAACATTTAAAATGTACATGAAGTGATGATCACATCACGTGACTTATATTATGTCTCTGTAGACCATCAGCCTTTAGGGATTTCCAGAGTTAGCAGTGATGTTGCTGCGGGGAACCCTGACATTGCTCGATGGGGGAAATGTTGGAGCCAGATAACATCAGCTCGAGAGGACAGAAATCTCAAATGTCAAAAGTCTAATCATTATTTTTTAGCACAACTCTGTCACGACTCCCTGAGGAGGCAAACTATATTGGACACACACAGCCCAGTTGCCAGGACGCAATGTTGGCACTTTAGCAACCCACTAATAAGTTCATATTACTATGTGTCATAGGCCATACCATATTGACATTTCTACAAATGTTTCACATCACGAGAAGGCTGTGGCAGTGACCACAATTCGAGACTGGGTTTTCTCATTTGAAAGTGAGAAACCACAGGAAATGTTTGATTAGGGGCCACTGTGTTTGGACATTTGACACAAAAAACTTGACTGGAGATTCTACGAAAAGTACGTCACTTGAGTTAAATTATGTCTTTGTAGACCTTCAACATTTAGGGTTTCCCCAGAGTTAGCAGGGTGTTGCATCGGGAAACCCAGACACTGCTCCATGCGGAAAATGTTGGAGCTACCAGGTATTTACATACACTGTAAAATGTCTAATATCTACTATTTAGCTCACTGATTGCTTGGAGTAATAACCAAGAGTAATAATTATTATCATTTTTTTCCCTGGGTGGAGGCACCGTTATGGCCAACTATACTGTACACACAGCCCCAGAAACTCTGACGCACCTATCCATCACAGAAAATCAAATAAATGTAATTAACGATCATCTTCAATACAACTGGATAAAGGCATTAATATCTAAGAATAATAATGTTGTAACAATCAGCATCAGCCACAGCTTACACAGCATGTAATTAGATGCATTTGAGAGAAGTAGTTATTACAATATTTGAACCAAGACAAAATGGATGTCTTTGTTAGGATCTGCTCTTTTGAGATGAAATGTGCAGTTCTGGCAACAGATCCTGTCACGTGCCTTCTGTCAGTTGTCATAGCTACTCAACAATCTTCACACAGAGACGCCTTTCAACTTCTCTCTCCGTGTTTGGAATTAGCTTGTCCCTAAACAAACCCAGCTTGGGTACCCTTGCATCTTGGATTCATATTCTCTAGCGTTCAAAAACTGTGTCTTCCAACAATCGTATCATATTGCCAGCTCCTTAATTGCATTTTTTTTATTTATGATTTGAAAAATATATACATGTTGGAAGAATCTGCGCAGCGTTCATGCTCAGGGCCAAGACAATTCAGGGACCTTGGGGGCCACCATGCAAATATATATGCCAATCCTCTCTCTTTCAAACAAAACACATGCTCATGCAGGTGAAATCATAATAGAACATTTTCACAACCAAACAGGATCCAGGTGTGTCACAGCCTTTTGTACTCTTATTAGAAGCTATTTATATGATTGTTTGTGTTGTGAAGGGTGCGCCCTCTGAGGAGCTCTCTTGAAGAGGATGGTAGCATGCTCAACGTGGATCTCCGGGGGGATGCTGGGGATGTCAAGGGTCGATGAAGGGCATGATACATTTTTGCCCTGGGGCATCTAACAGGTTTAATCCTCCCCTGTGTGTTTCTACACTGCTACCTGCTCTCCTCTAAATAACCCGGTGACAGGTAGGAGCCACTGGTGACAACACCATCATATGTAATAACACTATACCGACACAAACCAACACCTAACAAAGTGTTTACATTAAATATTCATCATTAGTGAGAAGCACCAACATCAAATGATGTAGACACAGAGATAGTGTGTAATAATCGGGAGGGAATGTATCGAAAACCTTTGAATTAAAATTCATGTCAGTGCGTTAAAGAGACACAACAAGCCAGTAATCCGCTCTCCTCTCCGCGAGCACTACAGAAAAAACAGGCTGAGAGAAGATGAGCTAGGCCTGACGTTATGTCCGCTGTGTGTTTATCACAATAACCTACATTTAATGTAACGCGAATAAATGAACGACATGCGCGTTCAGATACAACAAAGGCCGAATAATAACGCTGACCTAATGTTATAACCCTTTCCGTCCCGTCGCATTTGCTACAGCATCAGCCCCGACATTTACCCCGATGGCTAACGTGCTTACCGGACAGTTCGTCGGGTTCCAGCCCGCTGTCGGTGTCGAGTCCGCAGATCACAAAATAATCTGCGAACCGGCAGGAACCGGAGCTGAAGCCGGTGGTCATTTTGAGACTGGTCCGGTGGTAAACGTATCCCCTCAACAGGGAGCATATTAAAGGAACTCGGAGAAGTGATTTCGCCCTGCCATCACGGATGCTACGTTACTGCGAAGCTCGAAAATCAGTACCGATACCAAGCTAACATGTCTGCTAACAGCAACGGCCGTGAGACATCCGGTACACCTTCCTTCACAATAAAACGCCCTCTCCACAAATTAAACGGGACGAGAAACTTTGATTTTGACCCAAACCCCACAAATTGATACATAACTGAAGCACAAATTAAAATACTTTCATTCAAATAAATATATAATATCAATAAATGAATAAATTATAATTTTAAAATAATATGTTTGTGTAAAATATGAATATGTAAAAAGTACATAATAAAATCATATTGAGTAAGGGGGCAGAAATAAGTAAATCTGGAAATCTGAAAGTAAGAGAATATCTTTGAAAGTGAGAAATTCTGTACAATTAGATATTAAAATGGATACTGTATGCTATATTCTGCAGTGGTTCAATAAAATAAAAACTACAGGCCTACATATTAAGCCATATTTGTACAATTCATGTAATTTTTGTGTGTGTACTTGAGTACCTTACAATTCTTCTTCTATCCTCTTTTATGTGTGGTATATGTCAGAACAATCCTTCTTAGTCAGTGTTTGTATCCATGAAGAAACTGGTGGGCCACTAGCCAAAAGAAAACACATATTGTGTTGTTCAGATGCAATGATGTAAATGGTAATAGGATCTCATCTCCCCTTGATAACTGATTGCCTGCATATGTGTCAATTTGGCCGCCATGCCCATATTATCACAAAATATTCAGAATAATTAGGGATCCTACATTTTTAAATAGCATTTTCACCAGACAAAAATAAAACAGCCTAAGGGAGAATGTATACCAGAATCTTTTAAAAATCGATCTTTAACTTTTGTTTTTTTAGCTAGAAACAATTGGTTGATCAAATCAAACCTTATGGTAGGCCAACATAGTCCAACTGTCCCCACTTTGGACAGCCCTGATGTACTGTTTTGTTTTGTTTTGTTTTTTGTTATTGACGCCAATTGTTGTCTTATTTTTAGGGATATTTTCATGACTTCCGGTTTTCCTCTTACCATCTCTTGCTTAACATATCCATAAAAATCTGAGCGTTGCAGTCGAAATGCATTGTGGTCCATCAACAGCAGCACAGCTGTAATCATCTGCTTTACATACAGTTAATCAGCAGGCTGATACTGTTGGTGCATGAACCTGACAGTTATTTTTAAACTGCCCAGGAGAGTGCTACGGATGGATTTGTACATTGGAAACAGTGATTCATTCTATTTAGCACTTTGTTATTTTTAGAAAGGCGTCATTATTTAACTACCCTTGTTTTTATGTGATTTAAAGGACTTTCATTGGCCTCTAAATACATTCATGGAGTAGAACAGTCTGTATGTTATCAACTTTCTTGGGGAAAAAAGTGTGGATTAGATCATATATTCACAAAGGATGGTGCTTGAATATAATGCTGAATATTATATCCAGGAAATTGGAGCAAAATGAGTTCTTAATTGTTTTCACTCTTTGAAGGGTCGACACTGAATTCAACTATTTTAAAACAGTTGCTCCACATTCCATTTCATAACCAGTTTTGCAACCAGCTGGAATCATGATCTGACCCACAAGATGTTAAAATGTGAAAGTGAGCTTTATTTGTCACTATTAGTCAACCCATTTTTATCAGCATGTGTACGATTAAGGTCATGCCACTCCATGCCAGACAAAGGGAAAACAAGTACTGTCATTAAATCTTACAAACTAATCCTGTCATAATGTAGAGTTTTAATTTGTTTTCATGTTCTTTGAATTGAATGCTACATGTTTTCCAGAATTAACTCACACTATAGGCAATCATGCTGCAGCTCACACTTGTAAATGTCATGTTATCCGAACCGACCACTGCTTAACAAGTATGTTACAATAACACCACCTGGTGGCACTAATCCCTCACTCACTACCAGAAAACCTCAAGTATGAAGGACCTCTATCAGTTTTATACTTGTTTATTAATCAATCAACTTTGCCACTACAAAAGGCCGTTATACTGTGTTAATCGTTCCCTGCATGATTAAACTCCTTACAGATAACTCTCAAAACCCAATCACATTCTGTAAAGATAAATTTAATGATTCAATAAATATTTTAAAAAACATAAACTCGATTAGATAGGACAGGAATTTTTGCGATCTGTAAACACTTCATACTGCAATACATCACTGCTCAGTACAAAATAATACTGCTTCCTGAAATGTTACAGAGGGTTTCACAAGTATTATCGCACAACAGCTTTCATTGTTGGACAGAAAACAGCAATGATATATCCAATTTGAGTATATGTTCAGTGTGAAGTTTAGAATTAGTTTGGGTTTAAATATTTTAGCAAATAGAGGGAAAAAACTCTCAAAAAAGAAAATCAAACTTCTGTTTAAATATTGAGAAAACATCATTAGGACCAGTTTATAGCATTTAACACTTGACTAAATGAAGATGCATTTCCCAAAACAACAATCAGCTGTACAAATGGAGCTCACTCATAAGAACCATAAAAACAACCCAACAGTACTTAAAGTACAATTATTTCCGGCTAGCAAATGAGCATTAGCTTCCTCATACCACTTAAAAGTCACAAAAGTTGAAGCTTAGGTTGTCGCTTCAGAACTGTGTATGAGGAGTTAACAATCTCGCAGCAGTACACAGTGAATCTGTTGATCTATAAGACATTAAAGTAAAAGACAAGAAATCTCAAAACGCACCAAACCAACTGCTTCTATAAGGTGCAATATGTAAGAATCTGAATGTTGAATGTTCTCAACTAAAATGCCTACATATTGCACCTTTAAAGAAAATTCTGTCGAATAAGTAGCCTGCGTTAACATTTGCTGCATCAACGTCTCTGTTAACCAGAAAGTGTTTTAAGCAGCAGCAATAACTTAACTTTGCACACAGGCCAAAAACAAAAAAATCTAACAACATGTACATGAAAACAAATCAGTAAGCTTTTACAGCCAAGGACATCATGAGCCATTTAAAACAATAAACAGAAAATAACAACATAAATCAGGCAGCGGGATACATTTCTCCTGATGAAGAATGGAAGCAGTACAAAGGAAGGTAAGGCTTGCATACCTCAGTCCGTTGGCAGTCTTTTTGAGGGCACTGGTATGTCATCCATGGTCACTCCAGTTATACACTGGTCTATCAAACTATAGGATACATAATCTGTATACACACCAAAAAACTGGAGAACCCAGCATGGATTATTTTCAAACATATAAACCAAAATCACTCAGTTTGACTTTTACCATCTTTTTTGGGCTGCTTGAATCTTAGCAACACATAAATCAGTTTTGTTGTGAGGAAATATTAAACCAGCTCAGTCTGTCCATTAGAAGATACAGTACAAAGATCTGTTTTTAGCAACTAATATGAACAGAAATGGGTAATGTGGGGGGTGGGGGCTTATTGTGTGGCAAGTGGATCCAGGCACCTTTTAACGAAGAACAAAGGAATTCACTCACATGTCAACAAAAGTAGCACTTACTAAAATCATTACATCATTAAATGTTTTTCTCTCCACAGTTTCATAATTTCCTTGCACTGCATTTGTATGCCAAGGCAAGCACCATGTATCAAATATTTTATTTTTTGTTTTTAAATCCCCTTCAAACAGTAGTGTGACAGTTATTGCTGTGGCAGTCTACTTGATTAGGGTTGAGATTAGACACAAGTTAGACACATGTTAAAATAAATATTAAAAAGGGAGCGGAACTTAAAGGTGCTACCAACAGGATGTAGTAACTGATACGCTGCTGTCAAAGAAAATGTAATAGTTGAAGAGACACAGGTGTTTGCAATACAGTTCCATACAGAAAACAAATTTCTTGCGATAAAAAGTAGGTCATATGGAACAACTGGTACCAGCATTTAAAAAAAAATCCAAGTATCAGATTGTTCTACTTCAACATCCTACAAGTAGCACCTTTAATTGTCTGACAAGAATCACACAATAATGAGCAGTGCCTTAAATAAAAACAAAGAATCCAGTTTCTCTTATTTACAAGATGTGCCACAAATAAACAACATAAATCACAGAAACCAAAAGAATTTGTGCAGGCAGCGGCTAGTTTATACTTCACCTAACTTCAGTAACAACCCACCACTGCATGTATTTTGTGGTCAATGAGTTGCTTGTCGTGCCAGTGATCAATGATTCTCCCACCAGCAGCTGTGTATGAGACTGAGGCAGAGCAACTTGAGTGACAGCTGCACGTTCCTGAGCCGAGGGGAGGGGACGTTGCGATCAGCCAGCCGATGAGGTGCTGAGGTGTTTAGCGCTTTACTCTAGTTTCTTCTGCAGCTTTTTCTGGAAGCAGACGGGCAAGATGGAGAGCACAGCGAGCACGCCGAGCACAGCCAGAGAGTTCCAGGACACGGCCTCGCCGGCTGTGGTCAGTTTGTACAGTGTTGTGCCTGCGTTGATCGCTACAAAGGATGGTGGTGCCACTCCTGTAAAGGCAGTCAAGTTGAATACAGGTGAGTCAGTGAACAACTTAATATACCCAACTAAAATACAACACAAGGGATAGACAGCCTTACCGAGAAAGGTACCAACGAAGAAAACTCCCAAAGGCACATTGATGACAGGTGAGGTGATGTTGATGAACCAGTTGGGGAGGAAGGGGGTAATCCTCAGGAAGATGATGTAATTGATTAAATGATCTCTATGTTTGTCAACCTGCCAAGAAAAAGTCACAGAATGTTTCTTAAGTCAAACACACTGGAACAAAATGCTCCAATCGAATAAAACAGCTCTGCAAGAGTTTATAATGATCGGTTTTATAATTTTTTTTTTATCTATTCATTTAATCTTAATTTTACCAGGAATATTCCCATTGAGATTCAGAATCTCTCTTACAAGACAGTTGAGGCCAGGGTTTTCTTGCAGTTTCGATAAAAACTTAACAACATAAGCGTCACAAAAATATCCAAGCATCTCAAACGGAAAATTGCTCTTACAAAAATACCTTCACTTCAATGTACATTTTCAGTGAAGGCTTTTACCTGCTGGGACCATTTCTGTGCCCTCTCTGAGAGATACTTGTAGACCATGGGTCTGCCCACCAGATATGACAGCAAATAGCAAAAGGAAGCACCCAGGCCCGAGCACTATAGACAACAGACAAAACACATGATAACTGACTGACATATCTGATGAGGAAGAGACAACCACAATCACATAGCTAGAGAAAGAAAACATTGGTTATTTCAAAAACATATATCGGGGACTTGCCCAGAAATAGCTATGCTCTGAAAATTCAACTGAAAAAAATAAAAGCCTATAATTACAGTATAGGCTTTCTAAATTGAAATAAGATAAATAAATAAATAACACATCCAACCATTATCTTCATCTTCAACCATCTATATGACTGGTCTATTTGAACCTTTAGCAGCAGCGGTGTAGCGTTATATGTAGAACATGTGGGAAGTCATTTCACAGAAGAGGCTGAATGCTTGGGTGTTTACACACATTAACCACTTCCCTTCCCGGTTTGCTGCAACATTAAGCAGCATATTATAGTGTTTGTCTCTGCCTTTCCTGGGAGCAAGATCCCTCCTCTGTTGCTAATCTTAAAGCTTCTTCCATTTTTTCCCATAAAATGTAATTAACATATGCCAATTGGAGAGGATAATGTATATGGTACAAAATTCAAAAGCCCCTTGAGGCAAATTTGCGATATTAGGTGATATAAATATAAACTTACATGACTTTACCATCACAGATAGATGCCTTACTTAAATGTTCAATTTTGATTTCACTGAAATGTGCAAGAAAAAAAAGCATTTACGAGGGATAGATCATGTGTACCTAAATTCTTACATAACTAAGTGTGTCTGTTGGAAACTATTTCCATGCAATGTTGTTTATTATACAACCTTTATTTTCAGTGACACATTTCATATTGTCCTGACTCCTTTATTACTCACCAAGCAGACTAAGAAAAGAGCCAATGGGAAAGGGTAAAGATACCCAGAAAGGATGCTGAGGAATATAGATCCAGGGATCGCAAATGTTTGGAGGCTGACAAAAATGTCAAGGCAAACAACAATGAAAAAACACAGTTATCACACAGACAGACGCAAGTTAAATCAAATATACAAACAACAATAACATTACATTCAAGGTGCATTTCTCTTTCTATAGAAAGGTTGAGACATAATGTCCCCTAAAGGCATATTTGTTCTCAAAGGATACAAAACATATGTTGCGAAGTAGGCTACCAACACTTGGGTGTAATATGTGTCTTTGTATTTGGACAGCACAGTTCCCAAAGCTTTGGCATCATCCATGTCTTTAGGGATCTTGATTTTCTCCATTTCATCACTGCAGAAAAAGGGAATAAAAAAAAATCAAAAGTCAAATATATTTCACACAAACATTTTCTGTTTTTGTTTTCTTCACAATACAACTTCTATATACTATATTTACACATGTTCAGAAGGTGAATAAGAATGTAGGTTTCCTGGAAACGTATCATTTAATTATTATGAGTCAAACTAAACATTCAGTATCACTGTGAATGATTGCGTTTCTGAATGATCCCTTTGATTGGTGGCATGCCCCAATGGTTAATACTTGGTCCAGCAATTACAAACTGCTTATTCAGTTCCACTTATTATTCAAAATGGACTCTGTCAGTGCTAGAATAGAGATTTTTACATTTGCACTAGCTGAACCATAAATGGTAAAGTTACATTGCAAATAGCAAAAATTGCTCAACACACTAAATCCACTTCTGGATTTACAGAATACACAATCAGTAGCTCAGTCTAACTTTTTTGACATGCATAGAAACACAGCCCAGCTCAGCTCAGGAACCATATGCAACCCATGAGTAATGGGAAATGTCACCCCTCCAATATTGTTACATCTCAGTTTCATTTGGTGCTTTACCTGCCTCAGCCAGTCTGCACTAGCTTGACTGAGACTAAGGCTAGGTTCCTTGTTAGGTGAGCTGTTAACGGAAGGATTTACATAAATGGTTTACTTTTTCACAAACAACGTATTATATACGTTGTCAGGTCAGCTGGCTGTCCACTCACACGACCAGAAACCTCAGAGTGAAGTACCTCAGTTAAATGATTAAGCTTTTGCAACTCCCTTTCTCAAAATTTCTGATGAATTAATTTCTATGAAAGCATGTTAAAATTCACATCATTTCATAGAATTGTTATATTTTCATGTTGTATGCATCTGTGGTGGCCAACATACCACCTGTTTTTTCTTCTCCTGGTAATGTCTCTTTGTAATGTTACTCTGTGATTATTGTTTTTCAACAATTGCTTTAAAACATTGATTGATTTGGGTAGTTTTAAAAGGTTGTTTACTTAACCTTGTAAATATGTTATACCACTCATCTGTCTGTGTACTTTTCTGGTCTTGCAGTTACTAAATATGATAATGAAATGTTTGGATGCAGCAGTACGGGATTTGTTTTGGTAGTGAAAATAACAGGTCACAGTTTCATCACTGTAGCTCATACTGAAACAAACACTCCTTAAAAATGTGTTTTGATTTTAAATGTGACCTCGAAAACCACTAAATGTTTTTATGAGATTTATTTGTAAATACATAATTATTGTACCTACCCATATCAACCAAGTTTAATAATCCATAAAACAACTTACTCGGGAAGCTCTGGGAAGTTTCTGTAGACCAGGTACATTACTGAGGCAGCACAGGTGAAGATGGAGACCAGAATCAGCAGAGACATGCGTGCTGAGCCTGCTGCAGTGTGTGGAGCCTCTGTGGGGACAGAGAACAATATAATTACACAACTAATGAAGAGGTTTCTACAAAAACAGACAAACCAGCTACCAGGGAGCTTTGTGTAATTTGCTCATGAGTTTTGCATCATTTGCTCAAGTCCCTACAGGGAACTGGGTCTCCCCCTGAGACAGACTCTTGCTGTTGGGGTTGTTAAATCACACTTTCAGTAAACACTTTGTGGAAAGAGACATCTGCAATGTTGGCTAATTTCAGGTGTCAGCTAAAGACTTTGAGATTTATAGATTTTATTCTATCAGCTACAGCACCTTAGAGATAAAAGTTTGAGATTCCCTCATTGACTGCCATTGTTTTAAAGGAGGTAGACAAAATATTAGAAATGCCTCTCAGTATAAAGCTGACATATAATAGATACAGTCCAATTAAAAAAGGTCTGCAAATTATAAGACACAATATCTAGCTTAAAATCATTTACCCTATGAGATTTGGTCATCAGAAACCAATAATGTTAAAGCACATTTGTACATTTTAATGTACAAACAGTTCTGCAACTGCAATCAATGACAGGACAAAAAGCCTTACAAAGTAACAATGATTCATGTGGGTGCAATAAGGCAGCAATTATCATTAGGTCTGCACGATTTGTTTAAAATATTGTGACATTGTGATGATTAACATATTTCGATTGTAATACAATACGATCAATTTCACTAAAAACCTATTCAAATGAAGGTAATGCACTTTTGTTGGGGTCTGTATTGGTTGATAATTTTCTGTCAGAAGCAAGGCTGGACAAGTTTTGGCATGTTGCTTATCTGGTGGCTGAGATAGACATTCAGACAAGAAGAAAGAGTTATGTTATGGGGTAAACAGATAGTTCACAATAAAATGAATCTGTCTAGTGACAATGTTGTTAGGGGATTTTGTTTATGTATACTCTTTCCTATCCACCACCTTAGATGAAATAGATGTGTCTGTGCATAACTTTTGTTCATTTGAGTGGTTAAATTAAAAGGACCATTAATATATATTTTCAATATATCCTATCATTAATTTTTAATCTTGGTCAGTTGTGTCAGACATGTCATCAGCAGTGATGAAGGTAACAGGGATAGGAAAGGCTCAAGTAATAAATGAATCCATAAACCAATGGCACAACACGGGAAGGCCAGCTCTTCAGGTTATGACTCGGCTGTCCACTTACATCAGTCTTACAGAAGGCAGATGGTTTGAAAGAGGACTAAAGGAATCCATCTATGTCAAACTAGAATGACTTTGGACAGAGGAGGTGGCCTACGACATTACTTATCACCCACTGTACGCTATGCTGTACCGAGTTCCCTCCCCACACAGCTTAACAACCATTCACACCTGGGCTCATATAGCCTTGGCAACCCCCATTAAGACCGGTTTGACCAAATGACCCACATGTGTCCTTAACGACTCTGTCAGAACACATGCCAAAGTCTGCCAACTCCTGGCCAGTTAGTTAGAACCGAAAAAGCCTCTTGGATGAGAGGTGAAATGTCTTCAAGAAACTGAAACAAGTCCAGTTGCCAACCATGATTAACCATGACATGGGTGACTGAGCACATTCATCAACATAGACTCAAGTACTGTATTAAAGTGCAGTTTGAGGTACTTGCACTTCCTATTCATGACCTTTTACACTTTTTTACCCCCTAAATTTCAGAAGAGAACAGTGTACTTGTCTACATTTATCTGACAGCTGTAGGTCCTACTTACCTTACACATCAATATTGTAGCTACATACATGACATCGTTGACAGATATGGAACTATGGAACACTGAAGGAAATTAGACATAAATGGATCAACAAAAGTAATAAATACCAGAATAAAAATCAAAAGGCATTAGAACATTTAGTCACTTTTACCTTCATAACTTCAGTAGACATAACATCTTAACTACAGGATCTGATTCTCAGTCCCTCCCCCACCACTGATCATCCGACAGTCTTTTTGTGAATTAGCTAAACAGCTAACTTAGCCAGAACAGTCAAAGAAGTGACATTTTGCTCTCGTTTTTAACATTCAGAGTATTTTAATCAGATTCTGTACTTTACTGTAGCTTACTATCAGGGTTTGGGTGTATTTTATCTACCTCAAAACGAAAGCGTTACGGTTCCATAGCGTTACTAAGCTAGTCATCGAAGTGGTAGTCGGCTAATTTGTTTTAGCTAGCCGTTTGTATTAAAACAAGCAGCCAACGGCTAATGTTAGCTCCTGTCCTGTCCTCGGGGCTGGCTTCACAGCAGAAATGACGCTGCCATGTCGGCATATTGCTTCATCTACCTGTGTCGCCAACAAGTATTTGCATTCCTCTGCTTTGCATTAATGTGAGCAGTTAGCCACGCGGGGAACAAAACCTTACCTTTCTGTACTTGTGGGTCACTAGCATTAGCCTTCACCTCCTCCTGAGCCGAGGACAGTCCGTCGGTCTCTCGTCTGTCTCTCCGCTTCTTGGCCATTTTCTGAGATAGTGTCGAGGTCAGCTGGGGTAGCGGTGATGTGTGGATCAGGGGGCAGCCGGCGGATGGAGAGTGACACCGGTGTGGTGACAGCAGCCTGCTGACGCGTTACACAGGTTGACCTTTTACCTTCGCATCCAGCAGGAAACACTGTACCATCCACGACAGCGCCCCCCGAAGCTGGACTGAAGCCAACCGCCATTACTTAAACAGTGACATGTCTTTGTGATTCAGCTCGTCACATTTAATAAGAGGAGAAAATGTAAGAGCTGACTTTTTTGAGGTGATCACACAGACACCTTTTTGCTATTCCTTAACTTACTTCATATACAGAGATACAAAGATAAGTATGTAAAATGTAAAAGTATAAAGTAGTTAAGTTTCCACTTGGATCAGTTACAGTAATGTTTTCTTATATGATAATGCATCTGTGATAGTCATTCATGCAATGACAGTGATGCAAAAAACCCCAGAACTCATATTTGAGAGAAAGGTATAATATGGTGTTAAAAGGTTACAAGTGTGAGTCATCCATATGAATAGTACTTGAGTAAAAGCCCTTAAAGGATCCGATATTACATTTACTTAAGTATTTTACCTTAAGTACAATTTTGGGGGGTTTTCCTTGAGTATTTCCATTCTCTACTGCTCTATACTTTCAGTCCAATACATTTTGAATGCAAATGTTGTACTCTTTACTACATGTATTCCATATATTTAGTTACTAGTTACTTTGTAGATTACATGGAGGATATGGTGGATAACCAGTTGACCCATAGTAGACAGTATATACATCAAAAGTACATATATATGTGTGTGTGTGTGTGTGTGTGTGTACATATATATATGTACTTTTGATACTTAAGTGTATATGTTACCAGGGAATTACTTTCGTTACTCGAGTTCATTTAATATCAGATGGGCCCACCTTTCCTCGTAAGGGTGACTTTCACTTTTACCAAAGTAATATTTTGGCAAGATATATCTCCTTTTCACTCAAGTATGACTTTTGGGTACT
>OMLP01017770.1:5649-31761 GCA_900302685.1 Spondyliosoma cantharus | reverse complement strand
TAAAGCATTTTTTTTTTACATGCTATACCCTGTTTTTTTTTTTTTTTGTTGTTGTTATTAATGACTTTCATTTATGCATTTACTTGACTTAAAAAACAGCAAGTATTGATAGCCTATACCCAAATATTGTACAGTTCATTACATTAAAATCTGCTGCCCTTGTATCTTCTGTTAAAGGCAAGAAAGGATGAGTGTGGGATGATTAAATGATGAAGAAAAATAAAATGTATAATTCGGATAAATTATGGAGCTCTTTGACTGGGAACCATTTTGTTGGTGTGATGGAAGATTGTTGCGCACTCGTCGCTATGATGCAAAGATAATATCTCAATAAATGACCGTGGTTGTCATGAAAGTCTTCTGTACATGAACAAAACATTGATGTGTTCCTCCACTGTCTCATCTTTTGTTATGGCATTTTTTTTTTCTCCATCGCTGTGCCCTAGTTTCGCATTTTCATTTTTATTGTTGACTAAAAATAAAGCTCTGGGGGAATCACAATGGTGGAGCAGTTAGACAACCATGTATCAAAATCTGGTGCAGTCTGGACATTATAGCCAAACTCCTTAGCTTAGAAGAGCAGAGCAGAGGGGGAAAGACTGAGAGGAGTTTAGATTGGTTATCCTGTTTTCATTTCAGGTCCATTGATGGGCTAAGAAGGTTTAACAAAAAAAACAAAAACCTTGTCTTTTGTTATTTGACCCAAATATGCCACTAATCAGAAAAATAGGCCAGCACATCTCATCGGTGGAAAGGTTTGAAAAGAATGGATGAAAGAAGCCGCCGCAATCCATCGAACCAGAAACACAGAAATTGTTCCCAGAACACGATGTGGGTCCATCTTGAAAATTGTATGAACAGGCGGGGTGGCAAATGAATTGAATTTTCTCCAAGTTAGGGGAAAAAAAAATACTTGAGTCTTTTTTGTTCTGGCAGATTAGACTCCACCGCGGGCGGGACCACTTTGCCCATTTCAAAAATGTTTGATTTGTGATTAAATGCTTTGGGGGCATATGAACATGCATCATCAGATCAATTTATTTAGTGTCTGTGTAAACAATCTCTGAGCAGAATGATTTTAAATGGGACTGGTTGAAGAAATATTGTCCCTCTATCCACAGCTAATGATGCAGGAAAGGGGATTTAAAGGCTGTTCTTCAAATGAACATTAATTTTGTTGGTGGTCTTGTGCTAATGATGTAGTCAATGAAGGTCAGAAAACGGCTTTGATGGAAATGTGTGATTAAAGTACTGTTCCTTGTTATCTTATTACAGAATCCAAGATGATCGAGAAACACGGCGGTTACAAGTTCACAGCGCCAGTGGTGCCATCTACTTTCAACTTCGGAGGCACTGCTCCAGGAATGAATTGAGTCATCCGTTCTACTTTTTATTACTCTGTGACTGATTGTAGTGAAGTGAAAAAAAAAGCTTGTGTTGTTCCCTTAAGTAGTGGTTCCAGAACTGGTTCTTCTCAGTCATTCTTCAATCTGTCTAATGGGGAAATAGCACCAGAAGATGTGGGAAAGCAACCAAAATGCAACCAATGGCTGGGGAAAACAAACCAAGAACTTGAGCACGATGCAAGAGAAGAAGCTCTGAACAACGTTGTCTCCTGGAGCCCAGTGTGGACGGGATACCATGATGGCAACTCTTTCGTTTTTTTCCCACTTCAACAAAATTGGGGGATTAACAGTTAGTAATTGATAATGGGACTTAATATTTCATTATCACTGTTGTGGCCAATTGGCCGTAATATGGTTATACCTCTGGTAGTGGTGATATCTACGTTATTTTCTGCATAAACAAACACTCATGTTTATGTACATACAAGCCAAGGTTATTGATTTTTCAAGTAGCCTTGAAAAAACAACCAGAGGCATTTGTAAGGTGTTAACAGCTGTATTCATATGTAGCATATTGGATACTTCATAGCACTATGTGATGCCTGATCTCTGTAAATTAATGACTAGCACTTTCATATTGTTCAGGTCTCTAGCCTTCTGTATCAGACTGCAAATTTTTTAAATTGAAGACTATTTAAAATGAAAACAGCTGTAACTTTGTTACTTTGCAAGCGACCTCTGTAACGGCTGGTTGTCACACATCTGGTTACAGAGTGGATCGGTGGGCAACTCGGAAACATTATTGATTTCAGGAAAAAAGAGAATGCTCTTGGTGTTCAGTATGGCTACGGGACATGTGTTTTTGAGCACTGAAAGTACAATTGAATACATCATTGAAGCATGTACAATTGGACTTGTCGTGAAGGTCTCAAGCTTTTGGTTGGTGTATGGATGAACCATCTATATATACAACAACATATTAAAAAAAAAAAAAAAAAAAGCTAAGGGAATTCATGAAATTGACTGCTTCCTTATAAAGGCACACTTTTCCTGTTTTATGAATGTATAAGCATTTGTTTAATGAGCCTCACTTTTTGATGATTGTGTGTTTGACATTGTCATATACTGTGTTTGTACACACCTGATCTGAGGATTTGACCCCTGCACACGCCAGCTTTGAAGCAAAAACCGAATCAATGGATTGCTGGGACACCTGGGTGACTTTATCCTAACATTGTCATCGAGTCAGAGACAAGAACCATGGATGTGTTGTCCAGTTAACTGTAGAAAGATAAAATGGGTACTTGATAGAATGGTGCCGAGGCATTTTAACATTAGGAAAAGCACAAGGCTAATTATTTGAATGAACACCATAGCTGTCCATTAACCTGTGTCAGGGTCCTGGTATTGTACACAGTCTTGACTCAGACAGAGCCATCATTAATGTTAGTAACACCAGTGCTTTTCCTAAGTCAAAATATCTGCTGTGAAGAAAATCCTAGTACCAGGCTGTTTGAGGAATATCCACCTCTAACACACAAGATCAGCTGACATGATGGTTTAAGTGTTACTTAATGCAACCTTTAGGCTGGACTCTATGTCAAAATATGGTTAAGACCTTCCTTATTTCAGTTTTGTTCTTATGTTTTGAACATTTCTCAAGTAATTTTCACATTACTGTATCATACAAAAACTGCACACATTGCATTAAGAATGGGAGAATCGTGGTGAAAAGAGGCCTGCCAGCTAATGTGTCCCCAAATGTCTCTCTGGTCAATAAGGGTCAAATTTAGTTTCCTATCCCTCAGAATTGCTTGTTAGATTACAATTAGATTTTGAGGATTTTTTAAAGGGTCAGTGACTAAAACTCAAAGATGAAATCCAACCAAGTACATTTACTCAAGTACAATTGAGAGTATTTCCATGTTCTGCTTCTTTATACTACACTCTACCACATTTTGTAGGCAAATATTGTGCTTTTAACTCATTTATTCAATGACTTGCTACTTTCTTTGAAGATTGCGTATTGCGTTCTGCATCAAAGTAACACATTTAAATTAATGACAACCCAAAGTGCATAGTATATATATAGATGTAAATATATGTATAATTTATGTGATTTTGATGATGAAGCCAGATATTTTAAGACTATTTGTAGAGCTGATTTTTACTTCAACCAAACTAATGTTTTAACATCATATTCACTTTAACTTATTATAAAGTAATTCTATTATTCTGCCACACTGATATTAGTTATATCCCATCATTGCTGCATGCTAACTACAAGTAGGATGTATTAAGTACATTGACTCAAGTATTATACTGTTCATCACACTTCATATGGGAAATGTACTCTTTACTCCTATACACTTATCTGACAGCTTTAGTTACTTTATAATTGATTAAAAGCCTTTAAAATATGTGTTTTTATAAAAAGCTACCCAACAGTATGGTTTTATTGATATGCTTTAATACTTGAATACTAGAAACATGTGGAAACATGTAGCTGGTCAAATGTAACGATTTACTTTAACACAAGATTATTTTTCATCAGCTTTTCATAATTGTGAGGTTTGGACACTCATTTGGAGTCATTTCTCACCCAAACCAAAGAATCGATTAATCCATAATGAAAGCAGCCATGATCTGCAGTCCTCTGGAAAGTAGCTCGTAAGTTTGATACTTAAAGTACATTTACCTAATTACTACTAATACAGTCGGTGCAGGACTCTGACTTGCCTGAATACTCTCTGCCGGAATGTAGTAGATGAGAAACCTGTGTGGTTTTGGCAGCTTCTTCAGAAGAGCACACATAAAGTGAAGTAACGTTACACGTTGTGTGGCGCTGTCATCACACTCGTCCCTGCTGCGCCACCGACATCTCGCCTGCACTTCAATATTTGAGAGGCAAAGAAAGTGACCCACTAACACCCAGCAGACAGACAGACAGGTCCTTCTGGTACGGCTGAGACAAAATGTGGCTTCGAGAGGAACTTTTGAAATCCATATGGCACGCATTCACAGCGCTGGACGTGGACCAACGAGGGAAAGTTTCCAAATCTCAGTTAAAGGTGCGTTTCAGTTCTGTTTTCTGTGTTGTTGAGAAGTTCAGTCGCCATCATCAGGAACACACACTGAAGACTACCGACGTGTCGAACGTTAACGTTACTTTTCGTCTCTACCGTTAATTTTGTGTGTAACGTTAACGGTTGAACGTTGACCGCGGGACAGTAACGGCTAATGACGTAGTTACATTTCATGAAAATAACTTGCTTTCCTCTCCCCTTATGACATTTTTGTGTACTCGTGTGATAAAAACACGGCTAAAATCCAATGTACAGTTTTAGTTACTTTTACTAAAGTGGTGGTACATTTACTCCAGTGCAATTCTGAAAGCACTGGCACTTCACCAGTCTAGCTTATTTTCACTTTGTGTTACTTATGCTTTGTGTGACACAGTAATGTACAGTTTACATAACGTTACATTTGTAATGAACATGTACAGGTACATCTAAAAAGATCCTGTCATTTAATTAAAAATGTGAAATATTCATGTATTCTAGATTCATTACACATGAAGTGAAACATTTCAAGCCTTTTTTTGGTGTTAATTTTGATGATAAGGGCTTACAGCTCATGAAAAGCTACCAGTTTTGGCACTGTGGGCACCTGCCAAGTCCTGCTGGAAGAGGAAAATCAGCATCTCCATACTGTATGGAGAGACTGATTTGCTTTTCCAGCAGGGGTAGTAACTGGTTTGCTGACCATGGTATTACCGTGCTTGATTGGCCAGCCAACTCGCTTGACCTGAACCCCATACACAATCTATGGGGTATGGTCAAGAGGAAGATGAGAGACCCAACAATACGGACGAGCTGAAGGCCACTACCAAAGCGACCTGGGCTTCCACAACATCTCAGCAGTGCCACAGGCTGATCGCCTCAATGCCACAGTGATGCAGTAATTCGTGCTAAAGGATCAACCAATTATTGTGTGCATAAATTAACATACTTTTCAGAATGTCAACATTTCTGTGTTTCAAAATCCTTGTTTTATTCTAATATTTTGAAATAATGGATTTTGATTTTCATGAGCTGTAAACTGGGATCATCAAATTAAAACAGAAAAGGCTTGAACGCTTCGCTTTAAGTGCAATGAATCTAGAATATATGAAAGTTTTACTTTCTTAATTCACCTACGGAAAAAAAAACAACAATATTCTAATTTTTGTACATCATGGCAGTCTTCAGTTACAGTGATTTCTACAGCCCTCATTTCATTCTGTGATTGAAGAAGTGGAGCACAAGCTACTCACAAAAATCATTCATGTAGTTTGGTTCAATGATGAATTTATTAAAGGGCTTCTGAAAATGTAAACAAATCTGCTGGGTCAAAAATATACATACAGTAATTCTACTATTTGGTTTTATGTCACTTGGCCATTATTACCTCAGGTGCTTTTGATGGCCATCCTCAAGCCTCTGGTAGTACTCTGGCTGAAGTTTTAACCACTCCTTTTGACAGAATCAGTGAAGTTAAACAAACCTCGGACTTATTTCTTCAGCACAGTCCACATCTTCTTGATGGGGTTCAAGTCAGGACTTGCTTGGGAAGGCTATTCCAAAACCTCAATTCTAGCCAGATTTAGCCATTCCTTCACCACTTTTTGCATGATTTTAGCTGTTCCTGAATAATTTGGTCATAATCCTCCTTCTTCATAATTCCATTTACTTTCTTTAGTGCACCAGATCCACTTGCAAAATCAGCTTGACAACATAATACTACAACCACCATGCTTGACAGTAGATATGTCGTTCTTTGGTTTACAGGTCTCCCCCTCTCACCTCCAAACATATTACTGGTCAAACCAAACATTTTTCCTCCAGAGGGTTTTTTCTTTGTCTATGTGATCAGCAGCAAACTTCTGTCAAGCTTTAAGGTTCCGTGTCTGGAGCAAGGGCTCTTGCATGGCACCCTCTCAGCTCATGTTGGTGCAAAACACAATGTGACCTCTGCACACTGACACCTGTCTCCCAGCAGGTTCTAATTCATTGCAGAATTGCTTTTTGACCATCCTGATCAATTTTCTCCCAGCAGCAGGTGATAGTTTGTTTTCTTCGAGATTGTGGCAGTGACACAACTGTGCCATGCACTTTATACTTACAAACAGTAGATTGTACAGTTGATTTTGGGACGTGTAACTGCTTTTAAATGGCTCCAAGTGACTTTCCTGACTTGTTCAAATCAATAACGGGCTCTTTCAGATCAATGCTGAGCTCCTTAGACTTTAGTGTAGTGTTTGTGACTGAGTCTAGTGGGTGTATCAAACAAGCTCTATTACAATGGGCCCAGAAAAGTCACAAGCTGTTATCAGTAATAATCACTCAGAAGATGTTAAGAGGCCATGCTACAAAGAAAATTGGACCGACACGACTTTCTACATCACCAAAATTGATTCTTCACGTTGATGTATGTATATTTTTGACCCAGCAGATTTGGTCACATTTTCAGAAGACCTATAATAAGCTCATTACTGAACCAAACATGAATGTTTTATGTGACATAGTAGTATGTGTTCCACTCATTCCATCACAGCAAAATACAAATTGTATAAATCATTGTAACCACAGACTGCCATGAGATACGTGGTCTTTAAAAGTGTGTGTAAACTTTCCACTATGACTGGAACTGGAGCTAAGTATTTAGCTGGTCAAGTAGGCCCACTGTATTTTGGTACAAATTTGAGGTAAGTAAGTTGCTTGACCCCAATTTCTACTTCCACTCCATTACATTTGTGAGGAAAATGTACTAACTTAGCTACATTTGTCTAACTGCTTTAGTTACTAGTTAGCTACTTTACACATTTTTGCACACAAAACACACAAAGATCTTACAAAGTTTTTCAATTTTATGCAGTTTTTTCTTCTACATAACGACGTCTCAGAGACAAGTAGCCCATTGTACTTTTTACTCAACTACGTTTTAGTTACTAGTTACCTTCCACATTATTATGTTTCACACCCTTCCTACCAACTTAAACCATGAACCTCTAACTGTGTTGATTGTGAATGTTTGTGATCAACTGATGGCTAATGTGCTGAGAAAATTCTTCGACTTCTTAAACTAGTTAAATAAACTACTTGGACTCTCGACTTGGATTATATGGAAAATGTATGAAACTGAAAACTGTATTTCTTATGTTACGAAAAGCTGACTTTTTTAGAAATATGTGGTTCAATGCAACAAACATGGATAATCTCATAGAATATGATGCATTGCTGTGATAAAGATGTGATATGTGAATGTGATAATGCTAATTTATTTTTACCCAAATGTTGTTTAATGGTTGTAACTATTGTTATATTGTTGTATTGGTACACAAGTAATTACTACAATAACACAATTTATATTTTACTGTATACTGTAGAGTTGCCAGTATTTTGTATTACCCATGTCAGATTCTCCACTGTTACTATTATTATCCACCAATAAGTCATTTATGTGACTGCTTATTTGTGTTGTCTTGGTATATCAACCCTCATCATACAAAGTTTATAGAGGCAAAAGTTTGGCTACTTCTGTTGTAGTCACAGATCTTGAAAAACCTGTTGCTTAAATTAACAGGATGCGTAACTGTGGCAGTGGTGCGAAATAAGTGGTGTTTTTTTGTGTGACAGCCTGGGCTTGAGTTAGTTTCCCTGCTGGGTGTGATGTCTGTGTGCCCAGTCTCACAAAGACACAGTCTGACTTCAAGGATCCTGCAGGGTTTTTCATCTCACACATATGCTCTCTCAATACTGCAGATCGGCCAGGAAAACACTAAAAGTCCCTATTTTTGGAGATGTATTTATGGTCTTTATGTTACTGCAATAGCCAGTTTAAAGGCAATTGTCCACCATCTACAGTTTCTACAACCACCCTTTGGACTGTTATAGGAAACTGTGAAGGAAAAAAAGAAAGCTCATCTTCGAGAATAGAAGCAATGCTTGGCCAGCGATGCTTGTAAAAGTCAGTGAGATTTTTGCATGTGCGGTCACGAAATCTGAAAACAGAGAGCTTCATCTATAGCTGTGTAGTGATGTGTCCTGAGTGTCCTTTATCTGCCTCGTTGATGTATTTTAATTCAGCATTCATATTGTTGTTCTTTAGGTGCTGTCTCACAGCCTGTGCACAGTGATGAAGGTCCCTCATGACCCTGTGGCCCTTGAGGAGCATTTCAAAGATGATGATAAAGGGCCTCTGTCCGACCAGGGCTACATGCCGTACCTCAACAGGTTCATTCTTGACAAGGTGGGGACAAACAGGCTCAAAAAGTTGAAGGAGGATGGAAGAGTCTTGTGTCTTAAATCCACTTAATACACTAAAATTTGACAAAATAATAACAACATGGGCTTGGTATCATTTGACATTTTTCATGCTCGTGCCAAAATTATGCTGATATCAAATATATTGCACTATATTGTGCTCTCAATATCTTTGTTCTGCTCTCCCCATGCATGTAGGTGCATAAAGCTACGCACACACCTACAGTAAAGGTTAAAGACAGAAGTTGGCCTTTGAGGTTTTCGCTGAAAGCGATTCTGAAACTGTTCTGGACAAAACATTAACTGATAGTGAAATAGTGTAAATCAGAGAAAGAGTTCATAAACAAGAGTTAGACAGAAGACGCTTTAACCATGGGTTAGCACAGTAACAAAAGAAAAGGATTCACAAAATTATAAACTAGAAGACAAATTACTAGCTGCCAGTTATATTCTTAACCCAGGGCTGGGCTCAGAGCTCACCTGGGATAACCATAACCCCCTTTTCACACACACATCATTAACCTATGCCATGGGTTTCACATTGGTACATTTTAGCCCCATGTTAAGTCAATTTTCAGGGGATAAACTTGCAAACCCTTGGGTTAGTCTACTTTGTAATGTGCCGGCGTGAAAGCTTTCTCAGCCTGCGGCTCACTGCTCTAAGAATCCTTTTAGCCCTTAGCTAAGTGCAGTGCTCAAAGCCTGATTGTCTCTCATGCCAGAAAGAGTCAATATTGATTCGATTTCTGCATTAGCAAAACATTAACCTTTGCCAGCTAGCATAATGGATGGCTTGGTTAGCAGTGAACTGATTGCAGGGAAACTAAATCACATATCAACTTTAATGTAAACAGCTAATAAAAAAAAAAAAATCCTATATGTAATCTACAACAATGATATTTTGGGATTAGATGACAGATAACTGTCTATAGTTAATGTTCAGGGTATTCAATAGCAGCATGGTATCTAGTCCATACTACTGGTTTCTGTTCAACATATTTGATAAGATATTATTGGCTGGTGATGCATTAAGGCTTTGCAAATCCAACAGATATATGATTTTACTGCTTTCATGGGAGCTCAGAGACCTCCTTATGAGGGCTCAGCTCCCACTGGCTCCCACATAACTCGCACCCTGAACTGAACCAACTGCTGTTGTGATACAGTCACAGTTTTTCTCCCAAAGCTTTTTTTTGTTTTCTAACAAAAGGAGCTGTATTTCTAAATGATTAAACGTTGTCCAAACAAAGGCAGCTGTACAATGATGTTGTATAAATAACTCCCAGTCAGGAGCTGTCTGATCAGAGAATAGGCTAAAAAATATTAGAAATCTGACCAGACATTCCAATGCCAGTTTTTGTGACTTGACAGCTTTCTGTATATGATGTGAGAAAAATATTTGCGTCAGTACAACTAAGTAATAACCTTTCATACCTTGCCTTTGTTATGCCAAAGCTCTTGTTTGTGCTAAACGTTTGCACTCTGCTATAACCAGCTCTCAAAGGTTTTTTCAAAAATTAACCGAAAACTAACTGCATAGTTTCACAAACAGCAGAAATAGAACACAACCGCCAACGCACACTTCTTCTCCTGGAAACTGGATGACACAGATTCTTCTGACTAATCATGACCTGGTCTGGTCTGTAGGAGAGGAAATGGTTCAAACCACTTCTACTCCGAGTAACAGTGTTTTGACTATTTATTCATCGGCTGTCTTAAAAATCAAAAAACTTTTTTTACATTCTTTGCAAAATAGTGTATGAAAAACAGGCAGCCCATACAGCTTAGTGAGCGAAGTGTGAAACACTGCGAACACATCTGTTGAAGTGTTGCAACAGTAACTCCCATGTCAGTCAGTAAACTGCTTGAGTTTCACTCTTTGCACTTGGAAGCTGTTTTCTTGCCTTTTGTCTCGTAGGCTCTGACTTGAATGAAAATTAGGCATTTAATTACATCAGGTTTGTACCTCACATCCTGCAGACTCTAGGTTTTGAAAGGAGACAAACACCAGTATCCTGCTTAGCATTTGTAAACACACTGCGCTCACTGGTGCTGACCAGTTTGACTTTGACGCCAACTGAATGCTGCATTTTTATTCCCAGGTACGGGAGGAGTTTGATGTGCTGGAGTTCAACAAAATGTGCTGGACTCTGTGTTACAAGAAAAATATCTGCACTAAACATCTACTCATCTCAGACGACGATGCATTCAAAGTCTGGTGCATCTTTAACTTTCTCTCAGAAGAAAAATACCCACTTGTCATCATTACTGAAGAGGTGAGGAAAAGAGGAAGTATAGCAAACTAAACACCTGAACAAAGAGTAGATATATTTCCTGACATCCTCCTAAGCTCTTTTCCCGGTCCTTCTCTCTAGATTGAGTATTTCCTGCGAAAGCTGCTGGAGGCCATGGGAAGCGGATGGAGTGAAGAGAAGTTTTCAGATTACAAGCTGCAGCTGAACAAAAAGAAGAACTGCCTGACGGCCTGGGAGCTTATTGAACTGGTGGGGATGGGTTACTTCAGCAAGGGCTTGAACCGCCAGACCCTGTCTATGGGCATCACAGAGGTCTTTCAGGAACTCATACTGGATGTGCTCAAGCAGGTTAGACAGCACATTGATCTCACGTGTACTGTGTATTCCCTTAGTTGAAAGAAAATGGTGCGCGTTCATCTAAGTCGCCTTCATTTGTTACAGCACACTCACAGCAGTATGCTTATCATCAGCAATCGGCTCTTATTGAATTTTTTGTTGCTTTTCAGCTTGTGGCCTTCATAACGTTGTTGTTGTTTGACCTGACTTCTCCATATACCTTGGGAGTTGGTGAAGTTGTTTCAGAAACCCTTACAGCTCGACAGCTACTGTATGTACAGCGCGGGCTCCCCTAACCATGCAGATACTATTCAGCACTAAAATCTCCAAATATAAGAACATGTGTCAAAAGACAAAGAAAATATAGAAAAAGGGAGCTTCATTAGAGTGGCTAAATCATGAGCCCTGATGAAGACCTAGGTCAGTTTTTTTCTTTAAAGAAATTACTGTTTTATTAAAAAACATTTGTAATCCATCTTTTGTTTTTAAGTAGATCATGTGAAATCAGAATATTCTCCCAAAAAGAGGAAATAATTAACACAATATTGAGTGCCACGCCTGCGATTGTTAGCAGGGTTTTGTGCTTTGATTATACACAAAATGACGTAGATAGACAAATATTCTTTTATTATTCCTTTATCATCTTGTCATTATTATGTAATGCACGATAACAGCATATAATTTAAGGTTTTGTTTGGCAGAAACAGTTATTACATTAATAGATAAACTGTATATTTATTGATAAAATAGCTTTACTGAAACCTCTCAACTCTAATGCTCCATGTAATTGATACATTTTACATCTACAGTATGTTATTAAACAAAGCTAAATATGAGTATAGACGTGCTTTATTGTAGGTACTGTGTGGAGCTGTAGTAAGTTAATCAGGTATGAGGTAATTTTGTAAATCTTGTTTTTAGATGACGAAACCTACAACCAGTTCTCATGAAGAGTTTTCGCTTTCTCTCTTTGTTGAGTTTCAGACATCTTTTTTTTCTCCTAGATGGTTTAAATAATCCTAAAGACGAGCCAGAACACTGATTTATGATCTGGTGGTTGGTGTAACTCCATTACCAGGAAGGAAAGTCCACTTCCCTATATTTTCTCAGAGTCTGGATTACAATAACCTTAATACATTACAGATATAAAAACACGTGATGCAGCAGAAGGCTCACAGTGAAAAGGGAAGTAAAACCTATCATGCAAACGAATGTATTTATCAGTTGGAGGCACCTGCGAAAAGTGCGGTGCTAAACATATGGTGTGATGGCTTCTCACTTCTCTTTTTTACCCTGCCATATTTGTTTTAGATTTTTTCAGATGTCAAAAGGCCAATTATAATCACATGGGAAGTAACTTTACAACTTTTGAATGCTTGAATGTTACGCTAAATACACCCTGGTGTTACTCAGTAAAACATTTTAAGAATAGTAAAAAGTTACGACTTGTACTATTTATTATTTGACCTCATTAACCACCCTAAGTTTCTTTATTAAGACATATTTGTTTTATAATGGGTTCTTTTCCTTGTAGCCTGATGCGGCCTCCAATCAAGCAGAAAGGTAACACCTCTTTATTTTTTTGTGCTTCACAGAAAATGGAAGAGGCTGCGGCGAGAGGAGCGATAGAAGAACAGAGGAGGAAGAAGACTCAGGAGGACCTGCAGGATCGCTACAGACTGGACCTGGAGAGAGAGAAAATGGTAGCCACTGTGTCTTAGTCTGCTCGCCACAACTCTGCTCCTCAGTCCTGCTCATGTGGGCTGATGAGTGTTGACATGGCATATGTGGGGACACAAGGTCTTACCCAAAGTTCCGAAAGAAAACTAATGAATCTGGACTTTTTCTTTTTTTTTTTGGCTCAATACTTCTAGGAAACACAAGCTAAAAAGAAGTTAAAAATGATACATCCCATGATGTTGAGTCATCTTTTGTGTGTCGAAATGCACCGATTTATGAATCATCGCTTTACTTCAGTAAAAATATCTTAAAAGGATGAGTTCACCCAAAAATGAATATTCAGTCATTATGTACTCGCCCCCATGCTGATGGAAAGTTGGGTGAAATTTCGTAGTTTACAAAACATTTCTAAAGCTTCACAGCAAAACATTGTTGCAGCATTCACCTAAAAAACTGAAGTAGATGAGAACTTTTTTTTATAAAATGGCCCCATACAGATTAGAGAAGAAGAATTTGAATAGATGTCAATTGCACCCTCTTTTAAGCACAAATCTTCACTATAGCTGCGATGCGAATCTAAAAAAGTGTTCATCTCGTCTGAAGTGGGCGCACAAACCTGACCATGTTTTATTTTACTTTTTAAAACAAGTACCCAGCTACTTCAGTTGATAAAGAGAATGTTGTGAAGCTCCAGAAATGTTTCCAATTTTATGTGGACTACAAAACCACCCCCACCTTTCCATCGGCATCAGGGTGAGTAAATAATGACTACATTTTCATTTTTGGGCGATTTGATCCTTTAAGATAAGAAAAATGTTATTGTTTGCTCAAGTGAGATTGAATTGTTGCAGCAACACATAGGCTAAGAGGTATGCTGTTAAAGCTAGTAGAGCAATTGTTACATTACAGTATGAAATATAAAGATTTACATTTTGTAGATTATTACAGTGTTCAGTTGCCTGGTGGGAAAGAATGTGCATCATTATGTTATATATGTGTCTGTGCGGCCTTCTTCAGGTGCGTCAGCAGATGGAGGAGCAGGTGGCTCAGAAGTCCAGTGAACTGGAGCAATACCTGCAGCGTGTCCGAGAGCTGGAGGACATGTACCACCGGCTGGAGGAGGCCTTAGAGGACGAGAGGCAGGCCAAGCAGGATGAGGAGGCTATGCGCAAGCTGCAGGCCAGGTCTCAGACACACACACACACACACACTGACATATTGTACAGTAGACACAATCATATGAAGACCTGAATGATATTATGCAAACCAGTTTAACAGATATATATATATTTTTAAAGATGTTAATATTTACTCCTTTATATCATCACAGATCTGTTGATTTATCTCATTTTTGGAGCTGCAGTTGGTTGTGTTTCATTGGATTTTCGTTTTAAGCATCATTTCTGTGTTTTCCATCACAGGCTGCTGGAGGAGGAGGCAGCCAAGAGGGCAGAGCTGGAGCAGATCCACCTGCAGCAGCAGAGGGCGCTGTCCCAGACCGAGGCCGAGAAGCGGGAGCTGGTGGCCGAGCGTCTGGCCAAGGAGAGAGACCTTCAGGCAGCCATGCAGCAGCTGGATAGACTGGAGAGGGAGCGGCATGGAGCGCTGGAGCAGTACGAGGTCAGGTCACACATGTGGAGGTGTACACTGAGACTCTCTCCTGTCAGTGTGGAAACTGCCCTCTGGCATCAGAAAAATACTTCTGATCTTTGCTCCCATTTAGCAGAAGGCAATTTTCTTGTATCTGGTAATCAAACTACTCTTCTCTACCCACAAGCATGTTTGTTTTATTTTTATTTTTTTTAATCCATCGAAATCATGACTCATCAAAGAAGAAGCAATCATCACAGTCAGTCACATCAGCAGCTGCTCCCCCTGCCGGATGAGTTGTGTCAAAGTATCCTCCATCTCATTTATCTCCTCTCGGCTGACATCAACTCAGCGTTCATATGATCTGATTCCCTCCATCACCTCTCTCACGCTCTCTTTGTCTTATTCAGGAGGTGTCCAGGAAGCTTGAACGAGCAGCGAACAAGACAAAGACTTGGAAGGACAAGGTGGCCAAACATGAGGGGCTGGTGCGTCTCATCCAGCCAGGTAGTAAAAATGAATGTTGCTCCTTGATAACTGCTTGTTTCAGCACCATAAACTAATGGTCTTTCCAGTTAAGTGTGGATGAACTGGAATTATTCGGAATGCTGCACCTCATCACTAAACATCAGTGGTTGTCTTCATTAAAACAACGTTATGTAGGAATTCGCATTTTGTGCAATAAAATGCATGATGGGTGATTAGTCTAAGTTATCCCTCCCTTCTCTTATAACTGGGTCTTTTAGGTAATAAGGAACCTCAGAGGATCACTAACTGGGGTCCAGCTTCATTCACGGACGCTGAGCTGGATCTGAGAAAGAAGGTGTGGCAGGAGAGGAAGAACCAGGGTGCTCAGGCTAAGTGAACATATGGATCACACGCTGATGAGGAAGACGCTGCTTGTATTTAACGTCGGAGCACAAACTGCTACATTCAGAGGCTGAAGAGGTCTGATAACATGAACTCACTGAGCCACAAGAAACGGTTTTACTGACGGTTTAACGGCTGAGATTAACTGCATGTCATCAGTTTCTACGATAACAAAATGTAAAGAATTAAAAACATTTTTTTTGTATTTTAAACAATAGACTGACAAAATAATCTTCAGTACTGTTCTGCTTTCTAGATTTTCTTATAGCTTCAGAAGCAGTTTGCTGAAGATCTGGACTGTCTTTATGACAAGCAAACATGCGGTTAAGAGCACCTTTAAAATAGCCAGTAAGTGGACCTTGAGTTGAGATTACTCAAAAAAATGAATTATTCTAAAAAAAACAAAAGTGAGTGGTTAAAGTTTTTTTTTTATTGTTTTTGTTACTTCAG
Source organism: Spondyliosoma cantharus (assembly GCA_900302685.1). Classification (NCBI taxonomy): domain Eukaryota; kingdom Metazoa; phylum Chordata; class Actinopteri; order Spariformes; family Sparidae; genus Spondyliosoma; species Spondyliosoma cantharus. The sequence continues at coordinate 15,930 of OMLP01017770.1, read as the reverse complement.
TATGTACTTTTTGTTTTTATGTTTCAGTTTAACTACTTTGCAGTTTTTTTCTTTTTTATATGACCTTGTGATGTAAGCTAGAGAACTAGTATGGAGCTTTTTACTGACATCCAGCAGGTCTAACAGTAGAAACATTCTCAACTCTATCTTGGTTTTCTTCATCATCACTAAGGTGATAAAAAGAACATTAAAACATTGTGTATTTTTTATGAATGTGGACAGCTCGTTTCATTTTGGGTGTGTGTTCGACAAGTCTGTCTTGTGATCATGATGAATAGTATCCACCAGGTGTCACCATAGGAACAGGATCATCTGCTAGTTATAACCTGAGTTGGTGTGCTGGTCCTACAGGAACATGTGGCTGCTTCCAAAAAGACAAACATGGGCAAGAAAAACTGTATGGACAACATGTTTTTTTAGATATTCTAGGAACCTTAGTATTCCACCACCTCGTCATGATGATGATGCTTGTTTCAGCCTTTTAATTAGGAGTGTCTGCATCAGGGATAGCTATTCATTGTTCATCTGTAAACACTTTCAGATGGGTATCGGTGTCGTTACTTACCTGGTTAAGCAGATCAGATATCAGCCATGACATGACCATTTCACATTTAAATAGGCCTACAGTTTCTTCAAAAATGTCATCGTGAAATTAAGTGTTTCTGTGTGGGCTGCTCATTATTTCAACAACAACAACAACAACATTATTACAAAGCTCCAGTAGTCTGAAAAAGGCCCTACTGGTTTGAAATCCTATTTGTCCAACAGCCATTTATCATGAAAATCCCCTTTCTCTGAAAATACACACTCTTACTTGTTTTTCTGCTAATATCTGCCTTACTTGTCTCTTACTGATTGGGAGTCATAGTTTTCATTACTAGCTTTAGGGTCAGAGAGTTAGTTAGATGCTATGTCTGGTGTGCTTTAGCAGAATGCGGGTGGGGAAAGTCTGTGGAGATTTGAAGCAATGTGCATTTTCCAGGAATGGCATGGCAGTGTTTTCACTGTGGTAGCTGCTAAATTCAGTTTTCAGTGCCCAGCCTTCCCGGACTTCACATTACTGTGCAGAAAAAAGTTCCATCCAGTGTTGCATACAGACTTTAAATTTGCCTAAAACTGACCACTGGTATCAGCTTGATACTCGCTGTTGACAAACACTCACCAACTGAGTTGAGGTATCAGAATCTGTATCGGGATAAAGAAAAGTTGGATCGTTGCCTCTTTATTTCCCTGCCCGTTTCTCTGACAGGTCTTTGTGAGTTGTACAATATTAGTTATGACAAAACAAGGTGATTCACACTGTGCATCGTGCGTCTCGGTGTCAAAACACGAGTTGGTGCAACAAAGGAGGACTGTTCTCGCACGTACGCCTCACCTTTTGTCTTTTCTTCACCCTCACGTTTGAGTGGCAAAACACACAAAAAACACTGTAACTGGATGAAACTATCAGCTGTGGGTACTTGTTTGTCTCGTGTCTGCACAATGAGCTTCTTTGACGTCTCTAACCACCTGAATGTGTCCCCTCTTTAAGAGGTGAAAGCAAAGAGATAGTTCATGTTGAGTTCAGAGTTGTCAGAGGTGGAGATAAGAACGTGCATTCATACACTGATCCAACAGTCAGCACAGTGCAGATCTCTTTATACCGGTGGGCTGCTGATAAGATCAGATATAGAGACAGATTGCCCAAATCTCCAAGCTAATACTGTAACCAGGAATGAGGTTTACCACCAAAACAGATCATGTCATCCACATAGCTTCTCCTTTTATGGACGTCTTTGTTCTTTAAGTGGGGCACCAGGACACCATGTTAGATAAAATACAGAAATATTCAAAAAGATTGGAATAAACAGCTCTTGACCGAGTAGTATGTTCTCAGTTTAGCAAATACGCTTGTGCCTCAATTTAGGGTAAAGTCAAGTTGAATTACATTGTTAAAAAGCTTAGATTCTTGCAAAAGCAAACCATTTCAAGAAAGAAAAATGCCATTAAACAGCAATAGAGAGTGACCTAAGAAGGCCGCCGACCTCTGAACTATTAACTGATGCCTCATTTGACCAGTTAGGAGCTTCTATGCCCACCCTGTGCCCTGCAACAGCCAACGAGTGATTTAATAGACGAGAGACCGACTCTTTGTTCCTTCCCCTCTCTGCTGAGCCACTCACACGCCGGCCTCCGGATGACTGAGGCATCATGTAGCCAATGAGATTTCAACTATTTCAATATATAATTTAAATAGGTTTTAAAGCATTAAACTAGGAAATATGCAAGATTATGTCATTTTATGCCATTTTTTCATTACCACAATACTTGTTTTTGACTATTTAATACCAACAAAGTGTAAATAAGGAAGTAAAGATTCCATAATGAGTTTAATGCTCCTGTTTCTTTCAGGCAGTGGTATTTTGAGGGCACAAAATGGCATTTATTTTCCAAGTCTCATGGATATTTAATCAGAAAAACATGCGTTTAGTGTTAATTTTTGGTGATACTGTCGAACTTGGATCGTGTAGGACTATATAATATGGATCCATTGTGTTTCGGCAGGCTTTTTTACTGTCTTCAAACCGCTATAGCTCAATGACAGAAGCACTAACAGAGCTTTAACCTTTCAAAAGTGAGCGAGTTCTCCAAATGTTTCAACACCTGCCTTGAGTTAACTTTGTGCTGGACTCGATGGACATTTTAAGATAAATTTACAAACATTTCCAGGAATGGTAACAGGTTTGGTCGGGTGATAAATAGTGTAATAGTAATTAGATTTGCTGTTCACATTTCTTCCATTAGAGATATTTATATCTCTGAATCTGAGAAAAATGTGGCGCCCTTTTTTTTTTCAGACTATTCTCAGAATTGTGAGTTTCTAATCTCTGTAGCTAATTTGCACAAGCCCCCGGCATACCAAAAATAAGGATGTCTCATAGCTGTCTCACCCTCGCCCCCATGTGACCGCAAAGCATTCTAATGCCCAGAACCAATTCATCTGATTCCCATCCAAAATGTCCTCATCGAAACTGATTTGAAACAGGAACATTTTTTGGGATCGTCTGCTGTTGAAAAAATGTCTGGCAGATGCCTGTTTTCTGGGTTAGATGACTTCCCACAGTGACCTCACAGCCCTGAGCATTTCACGTGGTTGAATGGACTCTGGGTTTAGCTGTGCAGAGAGGCTGCGGGTTACTCACCACGGCAAGTGAGAAACATCAGGGCCTCAGACAAATAACTCGAGGAAACACAGAACCCCCCACGACATTCCCTTAAAGCTGTAAATCAAACAGTAATTGTGCTTTTCTATTCATGGATGGTCGAGCGGTATCCGGATAAGATCATCTGGAGCGCTGTTGATTCACACATTTGATGATTTCCCAACTAGACCCCCATGTGCTGCAGGCAGCTGACATCATCCTGATTTCTAGGGCGGGACGGGATGATGTGCGACGAGTACATGAGATCAGTGTTTGGAGCTGTTGTGGAGAATTTTGGAGCAGGTGCCCCCCTGAGGGGCCCCCAAGACATGTGGCCCCTCAGCTTTCACACTGACCACGTTGCAGAGGCACCCAGGACGTGGAAACTTCTACACAGCCTGCATCCATGCAACCACAGGGCTACATGGATAATAGGATTTGGAGGACCAATAAAATAAATCAGTATCATCTGTCACTTGAGTATTTTCGGGGCCCGTGGAAAGGTCGTTCAGCTTACTTTTTCTGCATTACTGCAGCTGTGACTCTACATGAAGAGTTCACGATCCAAAACCAACAGAAACATGCAATCTTGAAATTTTTTGAAAGTTTCTGATTTGTCTTTTTATGTGAGAGCAGCGTGCTTTCAGACAACTTAGACTTATCACACCAACATCAGCAGTTACACAAGATCACAATTACACTGCACTGAAGTTTAATTCTGAGGGATAATGTACGATTTTTATCAGGAATTTAAGAAAAGAAATCACTCAGTTATATTGTCCAACCCACGTCAGGGTTACGCAAAACTGAACATCTTTCATACACTTTTAACACAGCAAACTTGCACGAATCTGGATCCAGTCAGAGGAACGCAGTTATGATTGAGTGAAATAGCTCTCGAGTAAGAATGCCATTTCTGCCTGAGGAGAAACTTATTCCTATCATGCCATTCCTCACAATCCTGCTGGATAACTTCCGCTTCATCCCTCTGTTCCTGGGCAGAGGTCCTAATCTCCGTATACAAAGCGAGAGGCTAAATATGGAGAAGACTGCCAGAGGCTCTGCCCAGATGTTTGCCTGCTGCAGCTCTGCACCTGCTGCCAGTGCGAGCCAGCTGGGAGGTCGAGCTGATCGTTCTGACAACCCCTCCCTCCGCTAAAAAAGCCCCCTCTGCTCTTCTTGTGACCCTTAGTTTTCTCTCAGAGACAAACCTTTCTGTGACCACAGGAGTCACGTTCTGAGCCGCCACCCAGGCGCCTGAGAATCAGAGCCGGGGCTCCTGCCCAGTCCCATATTCAGTGCTGGCAACCGAGACGCATCATCCTCTCCAGGCCCTGTTGTTGGCTCCAAGCAAAAAAACACATCAGTTTGCAGCAGTGTCTGATTACCTTTCATTGACAGAAAATCTTTAATAGAGACGGCGTGTTTGTAGAAGGCCAGAAAAACATGGCAATTACAAATGGTCTAAGTTTCCTTCCTGTATCCTGTGACGAGACGACGAGTCTACAGCGGGGGGCCCAAACTTTTAACCTTAGAGGAACAAGACTGAAACAGAATGGTGCCAAACACCCACTGTTGCACTGATGATAAAAATCCAATGCTCCCTAAACTGACTGACATCCTGCGTTGAGTGTCACTCAACCTGCCGAAAACGTAAAAACAATCAATGATTAGGAATCAAATATACTTGAAGAGTACTGTCACCTCACAACAAATAAAAACAAAAAAGCACAAACAGCCATTTCTATGATCACCTTTTAAATTCATCTTTATGACTTTTTTTTTTCACCACTCACATTATGTCAGGTATTCAGGGGTCCTCGTTAGGAAAATCTGAGATTTAGACACTTAAGACTTTTTTTTAGATATTAATCATCCACAAAATGTAACCTGAACAGCAAATCAACTTGAGCCATGTTTGTAAAGACCATCCTGTGATGGGATCACACCAGACGAGTCGCAAACCAACATGTTGATGTTCCAACCCATGAACAATCAGCAGTACGGGAGCCTTGAAGGGCAAGGGACAATTTTTATGTTTTTGGTGATCAATTTTTCAAAGTCTGATCTGAATTATTTTCGCTCCTTTGTTTCTGACTCGCGATCTGGTGGACAATAAAAAGTGTTTTGTGTAGACTTTCGTCATTTCCTTATTTGTTTTGTGGGTGTGGAGGACTGTTCTGGAGAAAAGAAAAAAAATCTGTGTGGAGCTAAACTTTACCTTGATTTTGATCTCGGCTACACACGTTTAAAATGTCATGAATGCATGAAAATGAATTAAGGGTCAAACGGGCATGAAGTTGTTGGTTCCTAGATAATTTAAAGTCTGCACATTGCTGTAGAACAACTAACTACAAAACTATGTCAAAACATTTCTATAGACTTAAGTTCATTGTGATTAAATTAAGAGAACTCTAGTGCGTTTCAAGAGTCTTCCTACAGATTCTCCTTCTGTATGTAATGATTTAAAATAACTGGAATGAGCAACAATTATTACACATTTCTAAATTGCAGTAGCAAATGATAAGCAAAGCTAATGCTTCAGTAATAATGTGAAATAATAAAACTATCAATAGGATCAACAGCGTACTTTCACATTCTGGTATTTTTACTTTCGCTAAACTTTACTTTCACTACTTTTCATCAGTTTTCATTTGATATTCACAGGAAATACAAACAGATAATTTCAAGTATGTTTGGTTTATTTCCAAAAAATTAGTGTCACCACAAACCATGGTACAAAGATACAGTAACAAAAAAAACGCCTCCGACATCTTTGAATAGTTTCACTTGTTGCTTCTTTTCTTTTTTTTAAAAATGAAACTGTATAGGGTTGCACAAACAGAACAGAAGAGAAGAGGATCTTTGAAAACCACGACATCCTACACGATATATCCATTTACCTTTTAAAAGCCCTTAAAAGACACAGAACCTGCCAGAGCAACGCTTCAACACAAACAGGGATCAGGCCACTCAGGTTGTTTTTTTTGTTTTTTTTTTTGCACCAAGTAACAACACATTTAAAAAAAAGAAAAAGACTTGTTGGTCACATTAGGCTGAAGGTTAGAAAAGTATACTCATGTTCAGTACATACAGTATGTAAAATGAAATGTCACACGGGTATTTACAGAAACACATGAAGCCACCACACGGACACAAGTTACACTTTTAATAAAAAATAATAATAATTTACATTACATGGGACAAACGTGTTAACCAGAAGTCAACAAACATTCGACAAAACAGAGAAAAAACGACGCTTATTTAAATAGAAAAAACATGTCAGGTAACTCTTTTGAACTCACTGTGCAAATTCTTCTTATTTAAACTGTCGAGGAAACGTCGTATGTACATTGTTAAGTTAATGCCTTTAGCCTCGCTGTCTGCGTCTGTTAGAAAATCTATATCTGATAAGGAGTGCATACTTTAGAGCGAAGTGCAAACAAATTGCTTTTTCTCGTGTTGTGCATTAAAATCTCTGAGTTTTTGGCGGTTCATACTTTTCTTTAAGCAGCAATAACCTCTCCTCGTAGTAAAATATCTGATAGAAATTCTTTTTATAGGCTATTTTCTAGTTTTAGTCTAAAATTGAACCCACAGTTTGAATGGCCAGTGATATTGCTTTGATCTATTTACAGCTTAAGTAGGATAACATTTCCTTGGTAGTGCAGTCCCCCAGAACATCAGCTTATCTCCGCTTCATCCCTGTCGGAGGCACGGAGGAGGGAGCTGACAGCAGAGACGAGTGTTCGACTGAAGCGGAGTGACGACAGCCCGACCAGGCCGCTAAGTAACAGGCGGAGAGGATTCATCCTCCGACACCAGGCACTTTGTTCACTGTGGTCCCCGAATTTAAGACATCTGAAAGCCGAGTCGAGCTCACGTCCCGTCTTTGCTCACGTCCCGTCTTTGCTCTCAACCACCTGACGCCACCTCTAACGTCCACGCCGTCAGCTCAGTCTCTGAGGTTTTGCAGCTCAGGCGTCAGAGATGCAGTTCTGGATCTTGTCTATCCACAGCTGAGCGCTGGGCGCGTCTGAGGCGCAGAAGTTGTAGACTCGCTTGCTGGTCTTCAGCTGGAGAAGATAACAGACAACGAGGGTTTAATGGGAGGACTGAAAACACTTTGATGTGCAACAAAATCAACAACAGGTCACTGTGCAGGGGGGGGGAAACTCTGAAGCAAGTTCAACATAGCCAAACTTTTTCGCGTGAGCTGGCTCGAAAAAACCTGAAACCCTTGTCAGAGATAACGATCATCACGATGCTGGTTATCAACTTGCCTTGTTTGATGTCTGATTCGAAAAGCAGCATTGTTGCTGCAAGTGAGTCAGGAATGCAAGCAGAAAATGATTAATGATGGAAATTCGTAAGTGTGTACATTTATTCTACCACTCAGTGTATGCTCATTCCCCACAGTTTAATCGCCGCTCTACGAGCTTCAATAGAGACCAGTGTAGCGTTGGCGTGTTTTCGTAGGCTAACCTGGAAGTTTATGTGATTTTGATGTGATATTTTGGATTATCGCCAAAAATAATCTCTGTGGCAAACACAAGTTTATGTTACTAATACCTTTTGTTCAGCAAGATGATTTGCTACGTCCAAGTTGTGGTCACATGGTTTAAAAGTGTCTTACTACAAAATTACTATAAATCGTCAATCTACAAGTTGTAAAGTTACTAAGGCCGGCATGTGAAGACGGAGTAGTGAGTAGATGAGTCTCCGTGTTTGGTGTGATGACACAACCTCTATAGACTACGATACGAGGGAACTGGATGTGCAAAAGTGCTCATTGATTTCACAGCGTTAGGACTACAAACTACACTGCTTCATACCAGCAGTGTAAGATGGACTTCAGTAAAACGGGACCACACATCAAAACATAACCCGAAGTGGTAATGTTGTGGTTCTAAAGGAATTACACCACATATCACATGCAAGTAAACATCTTAGGCTACTGATCAGGCGTACAATATAGAAATCTTTTACAGTGTGTTCTGTGATTTCATAGAGGACTTCTTTCATAGCCAGTGAGCGCACAAGGCAAGGGAACACTTTCAGTAGTCCAGTAAGAGTAAGAGCAACCTCCAACATAAAATAAAACAACTTGTTCTGATGTTCTGCCACACTCAAAGAGGTTCCTGTAGCGGAAAAAAGATACATACGTAAGCACCACTGTAGCTGATCGGCCTTGTTCAGTAGGATTAATGTAACGTTACAGATCAACAGTTTCTCAGCCACGAAAAGCTTGTTACTATTAATTATAGAGTAACACTAAACAGTGCGTTTTTTTGGCTGATTTCAAGCGGAAACTGGAGAGCCACCTGTGTGACGCGGAAAACTCTGGCTATAGGTTGCTTTGTCGTGCAGCCCTCTCATTGCAACACCGACAGAAAGGTTCATCTCTCACGTCCAGATGTGTTCTGCTCACACGCAGCTCTTTCCTCTGCTGCACTGTCTTTATGCAACAGGTCTACTTTTGCAGAGGGAGCTTCCATTTTTTTTAATGTGTTTGTTTCATTGTTTTTTTATTGTTTGCGTCATCACTTCTCCGCCAGTCTGTGACGCAAAACGAAGCTATGGTTGCTCTTCTGCAATAAACAGTATTGTCGATAAGATGCTGGTAGCATACAGCCAGAGATATCAGTTTCACTAATCAAAACTATTTCCTTACATGAGCATGTGAGAGCAGTCTGATGTACTCACGTCAAAGAAAGCCTTTTCACTGATGTGTTTGGGAGCTCCTATAGTCGGGGCGGCGATCACCACCGACTCCACCTCGGCCAGGTCAATGTGGCCTCTGCAGTTTGTGTCCTCCCCGGTGTCGTAGTACCTCATCTGTGAAGACACGAATGTTAGAAAACCCCGCAGCCCGTCTTGTCGCTCAGGGGAAGGTTTCAGTGGCTCTTAAACTCGCTCACCTGGTGTTTTGTGACGTCCAAGACGAACCAGCGGGGCTTCCAGCCTTTCAGCAGCGCTCCACGTTTGTACAGGATCCCCTCGTAGGACCTGAGGAATAAAGGTGCATTCATGCCGGATGTTATGTCTCTGCACCTTTTGAGTCACATGAACAATATTCCTCATCATGTTTGTTATTTTTTGACTTCTTATTCTTAATCAAAATCAGGTGGGGCTCATCTCTGCATCTGTTGCAAAGAAAGCAGAAGAAGAAGAACACAAAGTCCGGAAGAGACCGTTTCTCCATATGTACAGTATGTACGCTATGTTTGGACATTGTGTTCCTGTTATGTAAAGAGGCCAAAACTGGGTATATATATCTTCCTTCAAGGGTCTCTTGTAGATCCCTGCTCTCATATTTCAGCTTTCTCAAAGCTGTGGAACGCATTTACATCTGAAGCGCCATGTTTGAATGATCAGCCACGACCCGTCAAGAAGCTTCAACGCAGACGTGACAGGTTCTGACTGTTTATGTCCACAACGACAAAAACAGAGCAAAATATACAAGTTATCAGTAAGACTAATATTGCTGTATTTAAGGACAATAAAGTAGAGAAATTTAGTGTAAGTGACCATTTAGTAGAAATAGTGAGTATTACAATATGATTTATGGACAACATGTCAAACAGAGACAATAGACTAATGGTTGAAAGCTTCACAACATTTTACTGAATGTTGAGTGTCTCTGACCCACTTCATCTGTTAAAACTTTCGTCTGTCAAACAATGAGGAGGAATTAAAAATGGATTCACATAAAAGTTGATTTTATTAATTTTTTGTCCAGCTCGGAGGAAAATATCCAGATACTTGAGCCAAGAGACTGTACTTTAACCTCGGCGTAATTGTAAAATTACACACCCAGCGTGAGTTTAACAGAGTACAGACAATCCTCGCAAACATGACACACAGCATACCACAGCGCTGACTCATCTTCCTAAACTGGACCGGCCCCTCTGCAGCAGCTTTAAGAGAATCAAATGTGAATATTTGTTCCGGCGCTCAGGAAGTTCACGACCCACCTGTTCTCCTCGCTCTTGGGGGTGAATTGGTTGTAAAGTGTTGCAGCGCGGCGGTTGATCCCGTTGGCCGTGTTGGTGCTGCGGTCTTCACCCAGCCCGCCGTCTGGCAGGTGCAGCATGGA
>OMLP01017768.1:0-19624 GCA_900302685.1 Spondyliosoma cantharus | reverse complement strand
ATTTCACTTATAGAGCACCAAAACAATACACATGTCTCATGGCGCTTTACAGAGTGTTAAACAGATGTGGTTGTAGGTGTGTAGATGTGGTTTATACCTTGGATTATGGCACAAGGGATTGCTACATCTTATCCTGTGTATTAATGATATTCAGGGGCTTTTTGTAACAAAAGCATTTCCATTTCAATAAAGTACCTTCTAATTCTGATCAGTCCACTTAAGTGCTTAAGGAAAATAACACTACATCAACATTAACTACATGATAACTGCTTTTGATAACCATTGTTCAAATCAATACAATACTTTCTGCCCTGCAGGCTAACAGACATCTGTCACTGAGTGTAGGGGGTAGGGCTTATCGAAATGAGACGCAAATGAGCACCATTGTGTTGACTAGCCAGGAGGTGAATTTCCTGGGGTGCGAATTGGGAATGTTCTCCGGCTGTTTTCTCCCTTAAGAGTTTTGAGATGTGCATGCATTCAAATGGCCACAACTTCTTCAAATATAATCAGATTTCCATATGTCAGACATCATTGGAAAGCTTAGAAACTACACTTTCTGTAAATAACTCAAAATGCCTCTCGGGAGACTTGTTGCTGGTTTTCTCATGGCTGGTCACATATAGTCCATGGGCCAGACCAGATTTTGGTACCACTCAAGGTGGCAAAACCTAGTAACATTTTTTGAAATGGTACATGTTCATAGATGATATTTAGGTATAGTAACCCATCCTAAGTGGTAGCTTTGTGACAGTTATCAGCACATTAAGTTAAACACAACCTACAATAAATAGGCCTCCAGGTCCAGGTGCATATCCTAATTTATGCTCATTTTTCAGAGCTTTACTCATCTTTTATGAGGGCATGTTTGGTAGCATTTTAAAGAGTAGATTCATAGCAGATCATATCAGTAGATTTTTATCCTAATATTTAATATTTAAAGACTGCTCATCAGTTAAGATAGGTGGGTGTCCAGTTGGGTTGTTTTTCAGCCTTTCAGGCGTTCTTTTTTTTCTTTTTTGGGGTAATCCTTGGTTAAAGGGAGAAAGTTCCCTGGTGGAGGTAGGCAGTTCAGGGCCTTGGCTGCTGCTAGTTTGCTAAGTCGCCTCGAGCCTGGCATGCTCCAGAAGATAAACAGGTATGGTTTATGATAGGCAGGATCTGATGAGTTTGTTCTTGTAAGGCTGAGAAGTTAACAATTGTGTGTGGCATCGGGCGTCAGTATTATCAAGTTTGCTGTTGATAGAGGTGGTGATTGTGATTTCTTTTCCTTACCAGTCAGGTGTAAGAAGTTGGAGCTTAAAGGTGGGAGGTAGCCAGAATTCCGAAGGCCAGTCTGTTCTCTTGTAGGTGCCCTGTCTTATTCCTGATTCCTAAGTATTTCTTTGGTCCCTGTGTTTGTGAGTGTGAAGTTGACATTTACATGTAGGGCATTTAGCAGACGCTTTTGTCCAAAGCGACTTATAAAGAGTACATTTGTCACAAGAGAGAAACAACAACATATCACCGTTGATGGAGTAAAAAGAAATATAGAAACAATTTTCAAGCCCTCATCTGAGGATCATAACTGCTATTTGTCAAAGATTCTTTAAGTGCATGAGTGCATAACTACTGGTACTATGATACGAACATACAATATGCATGTGCATACATTTTTTAAATATTTTAATTTTTTGGAAAGGGGGTTGGGAGGGGGTCTTGCTATGCGGGGTCGAGGTGAAGTCTGAACAAATGAGTCTTGAATCTTTTGTGGAAGATGGAGAGTGATTCCAATGTCCTGACATCGGTCGAGAGTTCGTTCCACCACTTGGGTGCCAGAACAGAGAAGAGTCGCAACTTCGCTGAGTGGGCTTTGTTTTCTCTCAGCAATAGGGGTAACAACCGGCCAGCTGATGTAGAAGAGCGAAGCGCTCTCGTTGGGGCGTGTGGTTTGACCCGTGTTTGGAGGTAGACAGGCGCAGTTCCGTTGACGTCCTTGAAGCCCAGCTCCATCGCCTTGAATCAGATGCGGGCCGCAACAGGAAGCCAGTGGAGGTCACAGAGGAGGGGGGTCAAATGGGAGAATTTGGGAAGATTGTAAACAAGGCGTGCTGCAGCGTTCTGGATATTCTGCAACGGTTTAGTCTCAGATGCAGGGAGTGCAGCCAAGAGGGAGTTGCAGTAGTCCAGACGGGAGATGACCAGTGCTTGGACCAGGAGTTGCATCGCGTCTTTTGTGAGCAAAGACCGGATCCTGCGGATGTTGTAGTGGGCAAATCTGCAGGATTGGGCCACAGTAGTGATGTTGTAGTGCCAAGGCTCCTCGTCGTTGACAAAGGCCATACCGTGAAATCCTCGACAGTGACTGACAGGTCTATGTGAGGGCAGTCTTTACCCAGGATGAAGAGGAGTTCAGTTTTTCCAAGGTTGAGTTTGAGGTGATGAACAGCTGTCCAAACAGAGATGCCTGCCAAACATTCCGAGATGCGCGTCACAACATGGGTGTTGGAGGAGGATGGGGAAAGGAGAGGAACAGTTGGGTGTCGTCAGCATAACAGTGGTACGAGAATCCATGCAATGTGATCACAGGGCCTAGTGATCTAGTGTATAGTGAAAACAGAAGCGGTCCTAATACTGAGCCTTGAGGGACACCAGTTTCCAGAAAGCAGTGTTTGGACAAGGAGCCATTCCATGTGACCTGAAAGGTGCGATGATGTGAACCAGGTTAGAGCAGAGTCACCAATGCCAAGTTCAGTGGAGAGGAGGATTTGGTGATTGGCTGTGTCAAACGCAGAGGATAAGTCAAGGAGAATGAGGACTGACGAGTTGGATGAGGCTCTGGCGGCACCGAGTGACTCCGTGAGTCACCATGAGGAGGGCCATCTTAGTGGAGTGACCAGTCCTGCAGCCTGACTGATTAGGGTCAAGGAAGTCATTTTCTGAAAGATAGGAGGACAGTTGGATATAGACTGCACGTTCCAGGGTATTCGAGAGGAATGAAAGAAGAGATACAGGTCTATAGTTTCGGATGTCAGCTGAGTCTAGGGTGGGTTTCTAGAGTGGCTTTACTGTGGCTGCCTTGTGTTTTCTGGGTTGATCCAGGTCTCGGTAAGGGACAGGAAGTGGAGAGTCTGCAGGGAGGTATACTCTGAAATGGTGTCTGCCTTCTTGACTGCAGACTGGCAGTTCCATAGTTCCTAGTACTTCAAGTTCAGTACTGGTGGAGAATGTCGGATAGCAGAGATTGGCTGAGTTACAATCTCGAGCAATGTGTCTCCAGTGAAATCTTCTCTGGTTTGATGTCCTGACTGCGATTGGGTAGACTTCATGGCGTCATGAGTTATTTTGACTTCCTCGATAGACTCCCACAGAGAGACTCTGTAAGTCTTTGTTCGACTGTCCTGATGCTGCAGCTGACACTGTAGTGACTAGGGCATATGTGCCAGATTTACCTCAGGCAGGCTTGGCTCCGCCCTGCAATCAAGCCTATTGGTCACAGCTGACTTGGGAGAAACTGCCTGTTAACACTCAGTTTCAACAGCTTCACAACAAAAGCATCTAGACAAGATTGAATATTGCAGCTAACCTTCCTCTCAGAATGCCTAACACTAGATCTACAATTCCCTTTTACTCACCAGCAGTTGAGTATTTCAGTGCATTTGAGCATATTGCAGTTGATTTGCAGTGGCCGAGGGATGTGTTATGCCATTTTGTTACAGTGTAAATGAACTGGTAAGACTCAGGAGACCTGTTCTTCTTGTTCAGTTGTGTACAGTCTGGTTTATGGTAAGGTAAAGAACGCTATCCTTTGTGTGTATGAGCTTGTGTCTGAGGCGTACAGGCGGCGTTTTCGTAACTTTAAAAAGACATTAGACCAGGGTCACGAGTGTGTGTGATGATAAAACTATAAAATAACTGGACTTCCGGTTAGGTGAGCATGTGAATGGCAGGGCGATCTTGTGCTCCCGCATCTTTACTCTAAAAATCTACTCTTTCATCAACCCCACTAGCCCACAGTAAGACAGTGTACGCCACTAACTTAATATAAACTGGCATGATGTCAAAATCGGGGAAAAACACTAAAAAAGCCACCGAGGGAGAGACCTCAATCTCAACAACATGCAACAACACCTGTGTAGCTAGCATTGCTAGCTTACTGGAGGACCACTGACCAAGCATATCCGCCGACTTCAAAACTACGTTTGCGGCTTTAGAAGCAAAACTGGACTGTACACAGGCTGTGGTGACAGAGCACGGCCAGGTGTGCGATGCTAGCCAAGAGCAACATTAGGCTAAAGGTGAAGACGGCGGACCTCAAATGCCGCAGCCGCAGAAACAACATTACGATAATTGGACTCCCAGAGTCTATTGAAGGTCTGCGACCGACAACATTTTCTGCGAACCTCCTCGTTGAATTACATGGCCAACACCCATGTGTCTCGTCACCCCCTGAACTAGACCGAGCACACCGCGTGCTCACTGCCAAGCCACAACTGGGGTCGCAGCCGTGGCCGGTAATAAATCATAGTAGGATAATATGGGAGGATTATTTCCTGAATTGTTAAAGTCCTGTGAGTATTTCAGTGTTTGTTATTTGTGTCAGTGTTGTTCCGACATGTCACAAGGCTATAAAAAAAGACTACAGTTTAGGCGAAAATTGTGGAAAAATAGTTGTTGTTGACAGTTTGAAGAGCCCATCGACCTTTTTAGACAGGCCCAAAACCTGGTTTAAATGAAAGATATGAATCTACCCTTTAAAATGCTACCAAACATGAAAGATATAAAAGACGAGTCAAGCTCTGAAAAATTAGCATAAAGTAGGATATGCTCCAGCGCCTGGAGGCCTATTTATTGTAAGAGGTGTTTAACTTCATGTGCTGATAACTGTCACAAAGCTACCACTTACCACTTGGCCCATGGACTAATATCAGAGTGTTACTTGCACATCATTTTAAAATAAGAAATTATCATCAAGTTCCCATTCAAAGTTTAGTTATAACCTTGGAATTGCAAGACGGAAGCACATTATTTGACCACTGATAAAAATGTTTGGAATACTGTGTGAATAATGTGTTGATGCACCTTTCTCGGTAAATAATATCTTAAAGAGTTAAAATACTGAATACTTTATAGACTATAAAGCATAGGTTCTCAAAGCGTGGCCTGCGGGCCGCCATTGCATTTCTGGCAGCCCACAATCAATTACAGTTGTTAGTTTTAATCCAACTGTACATTGCTTTGAAAGGACGAATCTCCGTTTCGTGGTCTTTAGCGGCATCTATAGGGATAAGTGGTAATTACAGGTGTGGTTTAGACCTCACTTGACCTCACTCCCAGAGGTCCACGGTGCAATGTTTTTTTTCACCACTGGGATGCTGATGGCGTCTCCCGCCTCAGGGAAGAGACCGTGACTGCAGCTGTGAAGATGGAGTCAGAGACGGAGCCAGAGCCAGAGCTGGGCCCATCGAGAAAAAAACGTTGTGTTGGCGAGGAGAAAAGGCGGTTTCAAGATAAGTGGACATACGCTTACTTTGTCATACCTCACGGGTCGGATAAAGTCATGTGCCTGATCAGCAAGCAGGTTGATGCAATGCTCAAGGACTTAAACATAAAACGGCATTATGATACCAATCATAAAACCTATGACAAATTCACCAGCGAGGAGCGCACCAGTAAGCTTGAACAACTTAAAAGAGGCTACACTGCACAGCAGTCAGTTTTCACAAATCTGCCAAATCCAGTGAAACTGTAATACAGGCTAGCTACGTGGTAGCTCAAGTAATAGCCAGCCGGAGCAAGCCGTTCAGTGATGGAGAATTTCTGCGAGACTGCATTTTGAAAGTGGCTGACATTGTAGGCCCAGAGCAAAAAACAAAGCTCCGTGACATAAGTTTGTCGAATGACACAGTGACACGACGAATCGAAGATCTGGCCAACGATCTCAAAGAGCAACTGGGACAACGTATGGAGGGCCTGGGAAAGGGAGCCTTTTCCATTGCATTGGATGTGAGCACGGACATTTACGATACAGCGCAATTGCTGATTTTCATCCGAACAGTCACAGAGAACTTTGAAATAGGCAAGGAGCTGCTAAGCTTGCAGAGTATCAAAGACAGAACAAGGGGAGTCGACATTTGTGATGCTGTGTGTCGCAGGCTTTATGCATAAAATGTGAAGCTGCCGTCTATAATCGGTGTCACAACAGATGGAGCACCGGCAATGGTTGGGAGAAAGACAGGTGCCATGTCGCTGCTCTCTGAGAAGCTGGCCAACAACGGAGGTAAGAAACTAATCAAATATCACTGTATAGTACACCAAGAAGCCCTCGCTGCTCAAACGCTTGAAATTAAACATGTCATGGACATTGTTGTGAAGACAGTTAATTTCCTGAAGTCCAGAGGTCTGAATCACCGCCAATTCAAGACCTTTTTTGGAGCAATCAGAGCCAGATTTTGGTGATGTCATATACTTCACTGCCGTCAGGTGGCTGAGCAGAGGTGCCACACTGAAGCATTTTTTTAACCTGAGGAAAGAGTCAAAGGAGTTCATGGAGTCAAAAGGACAAGATGTGACCTGATAGGACAGGAAGCAAGGCACAATGAGACTGACTGTTTGTTCTAAATAAGTTCTTACATATATTCTGAAATGGACTGCACACAGGACTGTTATACCCCAAATTTGATTGTAGAGGGCAGAAAACCCCAGGGATTTTGTCTGCATTACAATGTTTCTCAAGGTTTTCTCAAGTTTTGCCAGGTTTAGCCTCATTTATTAATTAAAATGTGTTTATTGCACATTACTGGATGCAGACCAATACATGTAAACTGTTGAGATGCAACCTGGTCATTACATTAGGTTCATTGAATACAAATGGGATTTTTATCTGTTTTTTCCATTTTTTATTTCCTTTGGCGGCCCTCAGTCCATTGTTGGGTTCCTAAATTGGCCCTCAGCTATCAAAACTTTGAGAACCCCTGCTATAAAGTATTCAGTATTTTAACTCTTTTGAGATCTAAAGCTGCAGCCATAGCCTTAAGGTTTATGCTTTCATTGTATAGCCAAATCTAAATGTAGGCTATAATATTGTGAAGACTGGACTAACATATGTCATCTGCAAAGTCTTATAGCCTTGAGAATGATAAATAATGAAGCCTGTGAGTTTAACTCAAACAGCTTTGCCATGATGACACATTTGCTGTGTCTCAATTCCAGGGTCTGCATCCTTCGGTGGAGCATTTGAAGACCAATTACATCACAACGCCGCGCAAAGGTTGTCCCAATTCAAAGGCTCCTCCAAATGCACCCCACAAATGCGATGTTCTTTTCCCTCTTTTTGGAGGATGCACCGCTACTATCCTTCGTGGCCTTACATATCCCAAGTTTGTTGTCAACGCCCACCAACTGGGTTGCGGCTGTAACAGAGTTCCAGCCTGAGGAGTTGGATTAGAGTCCTGACCTGAGGACATTTAAATTCTCATATTAAGTCTTAGTGATAGTGCCACCTAGTGGCAGCAGGAAGTTACAGCCCCTTTACGCTGACAAATTACTCCCAGGTAAAGCAAATGTTATTCACCCTGAAACAGAAAGTTGTTTTGACTTGAGAGTACTAAACAAATCAGCTCCAAATTTTAAGTACTGGCCTGAGGACATTTACAGACCAATCAGGTGTCAACATTATTGCGCCACCTACTGGCAACAGAATGTAGAAATGTGTGACAATTGTTTTTTTGATTTACATCAAATTCTTATGGTGAGTGCTACACTTTTAATTGACTGCTGTGCCCACATCTTCACAGAGACGTGATTAACCCCCATCATCCCAAATCAAGCTATTATACTGGATGGGCGGACACAGGACACAGGACAAATTTCTGCTGAGATGTCGACCATATTATCTGCCCAGAGAATTCAAAATTTTTTGGTTTATTGTTGTTGTGTACATTCCCCCAGATGCAAACTAAAAATGTGCAGATTGGTGCACAGAAAACAATTTAAAACCACTTAACATCATTAAAACCATGACCTGATTGTTGATTTTAGAAAACAGGAGGCGACTGTAGGTGAACAGTTATAGGTTCCCTGGAATTACCATTACTGAGAACATATCTTAGACGTCACACATCACCACCCTGGTTAAAAAAGCACAGAAAGGACTCAATTTCCTGCAGAAACCAAGGAAGGCTAAAATCTGGTGGCAGATTCTGGTCAAACTTCACAGTTATTTTTCACTAGAAAAGAGTCCTGACAAACATCAAGAACATCCCTGCACAGGAAGGCTCTACAGCGGGTGATTAAAATCATTGAAGATGCATTGGGATCATTTGCTAAAGCTACATTTGGACATGTTAAAGAATTAGGGTAGTTACTGCCCGACTAAGCAAGGTACATGTCAAGTGAGGCATACTGTGGGTGTGTAGGGAGCCTGACATGCCTCCAAGCTCATAATGACATGTCTGACAGAGAGTGTGAGCTGACCTGCTAAGCGGTCAGGGATGTAGACAGGGCTGGGGCTGGACAGGCGGGCAGGCAGTGTCATGCTCTGCAGGGCTGGAGTGCTGGGCTTGCTGGTGTCCTGATTTTGTCCCTTTTCAGTCTGCGTGCAGCTGTCCCTGCTGCCTGTCTTCGAGTGGCCTGTAGTCATCGAAGTGGAAAGCACCGGAGAGGGGGATGAAGAGATTGATTCTGTCCTGAGAGACTCTGTACGAAACTCAGGGCCAAGCAGAACCCCTGGATAAACATGAGAAGAGAGTAATTGTCACTTATAAACACTGAGTGTGCAGTGGTAAATACTCTGTGAGGACTGCTGGTTCTTACCCAGGCTGCCCTTCCAGCTAGTGTCCTTGCGTTCTTCAGTGATGGGTGAGCTACTAAGTCCCAGGCTGTGAGAAAGCAGTCCTGAACTAGCAGAGCCAGTGTTGGAGATAGACATCAGGGACTTAGAGGGCCTCATGGCAGATGGTGCGTCCGACTTGATGGGCTCCTTCCTAGAGCGCTGATGGAGCACCTTGATCATAGCATCTTTTTCTATGATCTGGGCATGTAGGTTCTTTATCCTGGATTAGGCAGAGCAAGAGCGAGGACCAAAATGGACCCCCAGTTATTGCAGGACACAGTAACAAGTGCTTTTGCACCCCGTGTTTATTTCTTTTGGTCCAAACTTTAAATCTTACATTGTTGAATATTAGATCATGGTCCACTTGGTGTTCATGTTAGATGTCATTGAACTCCGTTTTATACGTACAGTAAATGTTCAGGTCACAGGGAGGCTGAATGTATGTGTATTACCTGCTCTCCATGTCTAGACAACGCCGATTGGCCATGAGAATCTCCTCTTCTTCCTTCTGGATTCGAGCCTCCACCGACGTGTCATAGCTGCTACTTGGAGAGTGGCTTATAACCACTGCAGAAGTATCCCTGCAATACAGAGGGGATCATCCAATAAATAACAACAGTGCCACAACTAACGCATGCCTTAGGAGGAGGAGACAGGATCACCATGTAGAAATTCTGTATTATTTCCACATATGAGATGCTAAGACACCAATTGCTATCACATTAAAGTTGTTTGGTCTTGTAATGTTGCTTTGTGTGTTGTGTGTGGGACATTTATCTTTTATTTGATGAGATAGTTGTCAGACTGAACACCATCAGAGCGACACACTTTTGTCCTGCGCTGCCGGCTTTTCCATTCACACAGACGCTGTCTTGCCTCTGTTGCTGCTTTGTTACTACCTCCAGTCGTGGCTCAGAGGCGGAACTAAACTGTCCCTGCTCTCCATCCAGAAGCTACAGTTCTTCAAATGACCACTAAGTGTAAGGTATTTAATTGGATGGAAATCCCCAGGGTGTAACATCAAAGTTAAGTTCAACTTTTCTAATCAGAGAACATAAAGCCTGGTATGTTTGGGGATGATTTGGCTTGACTAAAAGGTCAAGGTGGTAACAATTTGATGGACTTGAGCTCTATTCAGGCTCCATTACATTACTCTTACAAAGATGATGGCAAACATGAAATCCATCACCAGACTTCTAAGGTTCCTTCAGAAACTGTCTATGATCGTAAGGAATCTTAAGCAATAAGAACAAGAACCAGAGAATAATGCTGCAATTCCAAATTAGCTAATCTACATTTGAGCGGCCTTTAAGAGGTATCAATGTCTGAAAAAATGGCTTAAAGAATTAAACAACTCTTATTCACATGCACCTCTGAGTGGCAACAGATGCAGCAGCATCCAGAGCAAACTGCCTCATCACGCTCTCCTCCAAGTACTTCTGTTCCCACTTGGTCATGTCTGCCTCCAGAGCTAGGATCCGCTCCTCCTTCTCCCTTAGATGTTCCATGAGCGCTGTCGCATTGTACTCGGATGGGACCACACCACTGCTTTGATTGCCTCCTTGACGCTGGAGGGGACAAAGGAGGCAAACAATAGGGAGGCAGAAAATAAATGAGGGATACAGAACTGTCATTTCTGGATCCAAAACAACATGTATGCTTCTGGCTCATCACCTATATATTTTATCTTCCAAATGTAGTTTACCTTATACAGTTATCAATGGAATTGTGAACTTTCCAAGCATGAACTTACAAATCAACTGTACAATACAAACTGTATCAACAATGAATTTCTAAATAAAGAAAAGTTTCTTTATGATGGGAAACAACCTGGCAAAAAATAAATGAATAAAGAAATAAATACAATTTAAAAAAAAAAGGAAATAACCTGGCAAAATTACCACACTTCAATTTCTCCAAAAAAGGCTTGGGAAACTATTTGGAGGTACATCAATCAAGCCTCAAAGAATCCAAATCTGTTCACAAGGTTGAAAAGGTACTTTTAGAAATACAGTTGTGGTCAAAAGTTTCACTGCAGTCTTGAGTTCCACTGATTTGAACTCTCATTTTTCTGTGATGGAATGAGTGGAGCACAAACTACTTTTTCACAAAAACATTCATGAAGTTTGGTTCAATAATGAATTTATCATAGGTCTTCTGAAAATGTGACCAAATCTGCTGGCTCAAAAATATACATATAGTTATTCTACTATTAGGTTAAATTTCCTTTCCATGGCCATCCATAAGATCCTGATCGTGCTCTGGCCGATTTTTAAACCACTCCTCTTGAGAGAATCTGTGAAGTTCACCTACATTTGTTGGCTTCCTGGCACAGACTTGTTCAAAATCTTTATTGATGTACATTGTTAAATTTGTTGACAACAAAATGATGAAAAAACTATCAATGGAAAACAAAATCATCAACCCACTAAGGGCTAGATTCAAAACCACACCGCAAATTAAAGTAAAAATTTCAAATCAGAGGCTGATCCAACTTCCGTGAATTTTATCATGGCAACTCATAAAATGACTCAGTAGTGTGTATGGCACCTGAGTGCCTGTAAGAACTCCCGACAACATCTGGGCATGCTCCTGATGAGTCGATGAATGGTGTCCAGGAGGATCTCCTCCCTGACCTGGATCAGGGCATCACTGAGCTCCTGGACAATTGCCCTGAGGATTTCATCCCAGTACCTAACAGCAGTCAGGGTACTGTTGACATGGACATGGAATCTGACTGCAATATATGGATCAGAAGGATGCTGAAATAACAACATCATAATGCCATTGTGCAAAAAACTGAATTCATGCTTCATCAGGTCTGTCGGCCAGATGACAAGCAAACACATTTTACAATGCCTGTTCCCTTAATGGAGTTCAGGTCGATCAGGGCTATGCTGTGCTGACATATTTTCCAAAACTTACCAGGTAGTCTGACTTTGTCGCTCACGGCAGCTCCTTATTTGTCCTGTCTCTGTACAAGTAGATGTGTTGTCATACAGCTCTGGGTGTCCCCAAAGGGCCATGGTTAGTGACAATTATCCTCTCCTTCATGTTCAATGTCCGGACAACAGCAGCGCAAACCTCTTGACATCAGTGTGAATGTCAACACCAATAGGCTTTCAGCGTCACGTGAAAATTTCACTTGAGTTCAATATTTTCAACTCACCTTAATATATCGCATCTAATCATATCTCATCATTGACTTTGTATGTAATCTAGTCATGCAACTAATTCGCATTGTGTTTGGTCTGAGCATTTTCCCTGAAAAAAAAAACAACCAAATATGTAATTGGAGGGACACAGGATAGGAGTAGGATGTACATTGATGAAAACCTTGTAAACAAAAATGCAGGTATATAATCTGCTTCTGCCTTTACATATGTGCCAAATTATGATATATATGGATAAGCGTGCTTGTACATTATTTTCATCTAGTAGGTAAAACATGCCATGAAAAAATCTTATTTTTATATATCTATATTTAATTAGTTCATAAGTATAAATATCTATATGTATACATGCTCTTTCTGTTAACATGACGGAATAAAACATTATTCTCAAATGAAAAAAATATTTTTACTGGGAGGCAGGCCTGGTGTGTTACCTGCTGCATGCGTAGTGACTCCAGCTCTCTCTCCAGTCTTGTACGGAGTCGATGTTCAAGTTGTTCTCTCTTCTCACAGGCTGCCTGGAGCTGAGCCAGAGCCTGCTGCATCCTCTCCACCTTCTCCACATAAACCTGCTTCTTTTTCAGCTACACAAACACACACACACAATAATAATAATTAACAATGTTTCCCATGGTAGGAAACATGCAACATTATTTATTTCTGTTAATCTCAATCTGTTTCAACATTTGAAAGTCAGAGTTAACACATCTCGTATATTTTTGTACATGTCTTTCTTCAAATCCAAAAATGTGCAGCTCTAAATGAAGCTTCAGTTGCTTTTGTGAATTTTTCACAAAAAAAAAAGACTGCTCTCTGTGCAAAGCTGCCTTCAACGCACAGACTTTTTCTGCCCGTGGTGCACTGCCAGGTGGATAGTTAGCTTGGAAGTTTTGGTGACACGTACTGTAGTGTCCCTCCACATTGTGCCGCTTTGCCGTCGCCACAGTCGCCTCGGAAATGAGACACACACACGCACTTCTCTTTCACTGTCGTAAAAATGAACTCTTCCTCTCAATCAATGTGAAAATTACACATTTTCTTTCGCTTTTCTGTCATGTTTTTCTTTAGTTTTCGGAGGTAAAAACCTCGTCTAGCTCCCCATCGTAGCTGCGCCTGCTTGCTTGTCTCAGGCAAAGAGTGAGATGGAGGTTTGTTCCGCATGCAAAAATATACATATACACAAAACATTTTGGTTTTTAAATGTTATATTACCTTTTTTTAATCTGCATCAATGAAAGTGTCATTGATTCAAAAATAACAGCAACACAAATAAATAAAACATTTAAACGGCGCTCCATGGTGACCAGTGCCCAAACAACAAAAATCTGAGTTATGGTGTTAGTCCTTTAGATAGCACTTTTCTACACCCAAGTTACAAAGTGCTTTACATCACAACAATATGAATTGAAAAAGTGTACAAGAGAAGCATGAAGCACAGAGCACCAGGCACACATGCATTACAAAACACAAGTACATACAAAAACAGCAAATACACACTCAAATGATACCATAATCACACAGAGCAGGTCTTGAGAAAATGAGAGAACCAGGTTAAAGAGGTGTGTTTTTAATTGAGTTTTTCCGATTACAATACCAGTATCGGAAATGCGGTTGATACTGCCAAATTGGTATTGGTATCGGCGAGTATGTGAGTCTTTGCACCGATCAGTTACCATGTAATTTAGAAATGGGATCCTGCAACTTCCCAGTTAGCTCCGCTTGATCTGATTAATGTTACACACCAGAAATCACTTCTTCTTTGCTGCTCAAAAAGCAAACACAGGAAGTTGCACTGTGCTGCCCCTGGCAACTGCTGTTTTTAGAGCAGCGAAGAAGTTGATTTCCGTGTGTTTGACAGAGGGGGTGAGTGAAGCAATATGCTGAGGAATGTTATTTGCAGAATTGTTGGGGGCAATAGTAAGTATCTCAGCTTTGTCCATGTTAAGTTGGAGGAAATTATGTGACATCCAATTCTTTACAGCAGTTACATTTTTTTTTACAATTGTGATGTTGTACTGAGACATATAGCTGAGTGTTATCCGCATAGCAAAGATAGGAGATACAACCAAATTGACTGCTTATCTTGCCCAGGGGGAGCATATAGAAAATGGAATGAGAGCAAGGACTGATCCCTGAGCCACCCCATATATATATATCATCAGAGCGAATGGTGACACATAATTACCCACAGACACAAAAAACGCACTGATGGGCTCCATCAGTGAGGGCCTATCACCAACATCTACATCGGTGTGGGGTTAGATGGTTTCCGATAAGTTTTTTTTTTACAGACAATATAATGCAGAAAGTGATGCTAGGGGTGAAATGGTGTCATCGCGTACTTTGTCCAGCAGAGTGGGCTCAGACTCCATTATCAACAACAATGCCAGACTCAGCAGAACATGCAGCAGAGTACAACACAGCTGAGTAGACGTTGTTATGGACAGAGTGAGGTAATGTCTTAATGGTAAGCTGCTAACTGATTTGTGAATAAAATACATACTGGAAAGTTTATAAATAATGACCCCAGAATTGTTTTCCTTTTCAATATAACTAATTGTCCTGACAACTTTCATGTCACTCATGCTTACTATATAAGACATCTGCTTGCTAATGCTTGCAAGGTAGCTAGCTAGCCAGCTAGAGTTTGTCAGTAGAATGTAACAGCAATGAATTACAATGACAACAGTGTGGTGGTTTGAGCCTGAGAGTGTGTTAACTTAATGCTGTATTGTTATCTAAGAGATAGATGGTGAGATGCAATGCTGGAAAGATTGCAAATAACATGCACAATATAACAACAATAATAACACAATATTTTACGCTCCTAAGACAACCACCATCATCTCTCTCTTGTTTATCACATATGCTTGCCTTCATAGTAGTAATAGTAGTATAAAGCAGAGCATCTTTGCAGTGCGGTGGAGTTTTGAGTCTGTTGAGTGTAATTTTTAGTTTTTTGAGTGAGATCACATATAATCTTGTGACTGCTTTAATTGTGAGTATTGTTTTCTTCTATTATAAAGGATGAGAAGAGACTGCCTCTCTTCGGTCATCATCTATGCACTGCTAATGTGCGACTCTTGCTTGGAAGGAATAAAGAACTTCTAGAAAGGAAATATTGTGTCAAACTAGTTGTTTTGACCAACTCTCATCTGCACTACACAACAACTGATTTTGAGTTGCCCCGACAGAGGCAATACTGTAAAGTAAATAAACGTCCTACTTGTTAATGCTAAATGTTGACAATAAAATATTACTACAGATGATGATTGAGAAGAAAGAAAAAAGCTTTTCTGATTCAAGTTTTTAGCAGTTTGACGGTGCTGGGGGGAATTTTTGTTTAGTTGTCAACCTTATACAAGGACCCATGTACTTCAGTGCATGGCCCCTTATTTAACAACCAGAAATCAGTAGGCAACATGAAAACCCACACACACAGTTCAAATACCCCAAAAAAGTGTCTCTTCTTCTCAACATATAATTCACTCCTCCTCAAGATCTCCCAAACAATACTCAGTTTGAGTCTCAGTGTAAGTTCAGTCAATTTAAAAGTATGAGATAAAAGTAATTTTTTTGAGATGAAAAATTATAAATATGACATAAAAAGCAAAAGTATTAGATAAAAAGTCAGAGATCTGGGGCGCTAGTGAGCAGAGCATGGAGTAGGATGCCATTCTCAGGGCTCCTGCAAAACTTGTTATAATCCGTAATTAAAACAGCCACTCCAAAAGAAAGCCTGTTCATAAATTCACAAGGTCACTGCTGGGACACCAAATATCAGCTTGGATAGATGACACCGGCCTGAATGGCAGATAAACTGCAGAAATACAAGTGCAGTGGCAATGCTCCACAGCTCCAGGAAAAGCCGCAGATGATCATAGCTAAGCTGCATTACGACAAAGAAACTGCAGAGATCCTGCAGAGAGCCCGGGACAGAGCCCCCCTCACCTACAATAGAAACCGGATTGCCATATTCCCTGACTACACCCCCACTGTTGCCAAGGCCAGAGCTGCATTCGCGGACATAAGGAAAGCTCTACGTGGACGGAGAGGAGTCCGCTATGGCCTGCTTTATCCAGCCAGACTCCGTATCTCATATAAGGACGAGGACATGGAGTTTGTTGACCCCATGAAAGCCATGGAGTATGTCCAGAAAAAAGTTATCCCATCTACCAAGTCTCAGGATTGAATGTATCCTTAACAAGTATGGACAAGATCTGTGGATTAAGATGACTGACCTTTATGTTGCCATATTAATGGTTAATACAAAGACATTACATGTTTTATTCCATTTACAGTTCACCTGTTGCCTTAAGTTCATAGGGGTTATTGTGCTTTTATTATTGCTACCCCACAAGTAACCACTCTAATAGTAAGTTCAGTATTTACACTTTATTTATGCCGCTTACGCTAGCATGCGCTAATGTTTGCGGTGGATGTATCGCTATGGCTCACCAAGATGCTGTCATTCAACCATACCAGTTTGACCCAGAATCAGACCCAGAAGGAGAGGCTCCTGAAGAAACACAGACTCTGCGGCGGCAGCAGGACATTTCAGAATGTTTAGTGTGTCAGAATATGTTACTTAGTTTGTTCATATGTGTTGTTACAGTTACTACCATGTAGCTAATGCTAACTCCTGCTAACGGTAAAGGTAACTTATAGTTCTTCGGCAACTGTAAACACTATCAAAACGTGGCAACACTTACTGTACCTGTGGCTCGGGTGCTGTGCTGTTTGGTTGGGACTGATCCTTTTACATGGGTCAGTGTCGAGGCAAAGCCAGCTTTGTACTGACCCTCGTTACTGAAGCAGTCTGATGTGAAGTGGTTAGTACACACAAACAAATTTACATGAACCGTAGCCGGCACACTGTTGTTAAAAATGAAACGCAACCACTGTCTCTTCTGTTCTTCCGTGGGTGGGACAGAATATAGGCACTTAGAGTATGTTGATTTTTACAACCAACAACAGAGCAATTTGCGTGTCTAGCTCTGAGCGATGACATTACGAAACACTGCTATCTTACTGCTGGACACACCAAACTTCACCTCGGGGATGAACGCCCCCCTCTCGGATATCTCCGGGGAGAGGGGGGGGAGTGTTTTCGCGCAGAGGAGGCCGGCCTATGAAAATCTCTCCTGTCATTACGTAACGACAGGACCTGAATCTGAACAGCTTTTAGGAGCCCCGTTTTACCAGTGGGTGGGCTGCTGAGACGATGCAGGACTCGTTTGCTTTCCTCATTCTGGGAGTTGGTAGGCTAGTAGGAGGACCAGTTTATAGACTAGTAGGAGGACCAGTTTATATATGTAGAGACCAGAGAAAATGTGTTTTTCATAATATAAAAGGTCTACAAAGTGAAAAAGCCTACGCCAAAGGGAGTTACTCTCTCCAAGAGAAAACACTGCTCCTGCACTGACTGTTATGCCTCATTTTTAGTCCAGCAGTCACTTCCATAACTTGGCAACATCACTATTTGTCACAGCACCACTTCCATTTACCTCGGCGAAGGTCTAGCCCAACTCACTGTCTAGACATGTACAAGCAAGAAAAATCCCAGCTTTGATGGATATTTTTACTGCTGCAGTCCAACATATGTACGTGGGAAACCAAGTAATATTTTGAGACAAGTTAACAACAACAAAGCCAGAGTTAAGAATGGAAGCTGCTCTGGTGTTGGTTGCAAGAATCAACCCAAAAGTCTTCATCTACTTCCATCTGAGGATGACAGACCAAGTGGATTAACCTTAGTTTCAGCGTAAATATGACTGAAATTTCCACACAACGACTGAAAAACTATTGAATTTTTGGAGTTAATTTCACTCCAGTATATGTGACCTTTACCATGGACTGCATTATCAATGGTAAACACACTTTTCTATTTCTATCTATCTATTTCTATAGCTATAGCTTTTCTAGTCTACTGACCACTCAAAGTGCTCTACCAGAGTTACCATTCACCTATACACACACACATTCAAACACTGAATGACCCTCCGATTACTAGAGAACCTGATCTACCTCCTGAGCCACAGCCGCCACTGTGATGGAGATTTTGTACTTAATGAAGAGAGATGTGAACTGAAGTCTTATACAGGAATGTTCAATGTAACTGTTTAAATGTGACCTGTAATCTGTGACCCTTTTGTGTTGATTTGTGACACATGTAAGGCACAATCACTCAAGGTATTGAGCAAGCCACTCATGGTTATCACTTCCTTCTCTGTGAATGATTCCTTTAGGTGTAGGAGGGCAGGAATTAGTAACTATTGTAGTGAGGGCACACCCACAGAGACAGATAAATACCATGCTTTTCTCCTAAAACATTGAGTCTTCAATCTTCAGAGAATTGCATTACTGGTACGGTCTGGATTTGGTTACAAGCGGACCTAGTTCGGCAACAGACAAACAGATTGCTGAAGCAAAAGAGAAAATACCGCCAGGTATGGTATTACAAAATCCAAAAGAGCTGTACAATGTACTATGATCCTTATCAGGGCCAAGATACACTCTATGAAGGCAAATTTTTCAAAGAGCCAAGCATACGCTTGACGATCACAAACCCATATTGGGATAAAAAAAAGGGAAACTGTGCATCAGCAGTAAAATTACCTGAACCTGAACAACGAATTAGGAGCTGGCTTCTTCTTTGTGTCAAAAAAGGACAAGACTCTGAGACCATGTATTGACTTTCGTGGGTTGAACAATATCACTATTAAAAACAAGTACCCTCTGCCTCTGATCAACTCCGGCTTCGAACCTCTCCATGGCGATACTAAACTAGATCTACGTAACGCCTACCATCTTGTCCGCATCAGAGAGGGGGATGAGTGGAAGACTGCCTTCAACACCCCATTGGGCCATTTTGAATATTTGGTGATGCCATTTGGTCTAACCAACGCCCCGGCAGTATTCCAGGCGTTGGTTAATGACGTTCTATGTGACTTTCTTAATCACTCTGTTTTCGTATACCTTGATGATATTCTGATCTTCTCCCAGAACCTTGAGGAGCACATTGTGCATGTGCGGCAGGTCCTCCAGAGTTTCATGTCCCCTCAGTGACGTTCCTAGGGTACATTCTGGCCGAAGGAGAAGTGAGACCCGATCCAGCCAAGGTGCAGGCGGTCATGAGGTGGCCGCAGCCCAGTTCCAGGAAGCAGCTCCAAAGATTCCTGGGCTTCGCCAACTTCTACCGATGGTTTATCTGGAACTACAGTCAGGTAGTAACGGCACTCACAAAACTAACCTCTCTGTCTGTTCCGTTTGTTTGGTCACCTGCAGCTGAGGAGGCGTTCTCCGAATTCAAGCAACGCAGCTCCAATACTGGTACAACCTGATCCTACTCGCCAGTTCATCGTGGAGGTAGATGCGTCAGACTTGGGGGTAGGAGCCGTATTGTCTCAGAGAGCCAAGAGAGACGACAAGCTTCACCCCTGTGCCTTCTTTTCTAAGAAGCTTTCACCAGCCGAGAGAAACTACGATGCCGGCAACAGAGTGCTACTAGCAGTTAAACTGGCGTTGGAGGAGTGGCGCCACTGGCTGGAGGGGGCGGAACCCCCATTCACGGTATGGACTGATCACAAGAATCTTGTCTACATCCAGTCAGATAAAAGACTTAATTCCCGTCAAGCAC
>OMLP01017766.1:0-13756 GCA_900302685.1 Spondyliosoma cantharus | reverse complement strand
CCCCCCAGTTAGGTGACATGGCTAGAGTCACCGTCCAGGGATTGGGTCACCGGGGCCCCCGCCCACGACCGCCACCCAAATCACATAGCACTGGCCCCTTCTGAACCCTCCTGCGGTTGGTGAGTCTACTGGAGGGTGGGTCCACGTCGCTCATTCGGGCTTCGCCCGGCCGGGTTCCGACTCATGCTGGTGTTACAGTGTTAAACTTTTGGCTCGGCAGACCAACCAACTGCCGCATTAAGTCCCATTAAACTGAGAAGAAAAATATCTGGAGGCAGGCAAACACATCCACTGTTCTAAACTGCTCCACAAGAGACATTTTTGACCACACACACACAAAAACTTCCCAAAGTGCTCACAAGACTCTCATAGCTCTACCATGTCATTATTTGAGTGATAGCAGTTACTGTTTTGGAGAGAAAAGCATGATAATGTGAGGTAAGCCTAGTCTTAGTAGGCTATCCTATTTAATGGGAAATGGCAAATCAACAACTGTTGTTTACACATCTACTTTATTGACCTCAGATATTATTTCTGTGTACTTACACTGTATATTATTCAATTCATCATGAGCAGAGCTTCCATTAGAACCTAATATGAAGACTCTGTGACGTTTTTTAAAAAAATATTCCCAAAAAGGGAAAAAATCCCCCCAAAAATCACAAAAAAATCACAAAAATTGGGAGCCATCTTGAATTTGAAGGTCAAACAAAGGTCAAATCATTATGTAAACCAGAAATATGTATTCCTTGACAAAAATAAGGTCTGAAACCATGTGTTGTGCATCATTGTAGGTCAAACCATTAAAAAGTTAATTTCCACGACAGCCATTTTGGATTTTGGCCTCTAAAAAATATTCCCCGCCATTTTGAAAAATACACCCCAACTAAATTTGTTTTTTAGCCCTCCTATATGACAAATCCATTGAGAAGCGGACATTCGCTCACCGCGGTCACGTTTCGGTCCGAAATGACCCAACTAAGAGGTTTTGTCCTCGCTGCAGCCTGGGGCCCTTAACTGCGTGTCACTCTCCCCCCTCATCCTGTTTCCTGTCATATCTCAATCTGCCCTGTCAATAAAGCCATATAAAGGCCGAAACAAAAAGAAAAAGAAAAAAGACAGTTGGTAGCATCAGGCCAAGGTCCATGTTCTACACCAGATGGATCATGAACCATCTACAAACGACAAAGTAATACAGGGTCCAATTAGAGCTTGGGTGCATAATAATGGTGATAGTGGAAAAGATTGAATAAGCCTGTCCTCCTATGCTAAAAGTGGCCACTTGCACACTTAATTATTCGTCCAGGGAAGTAACAAATGCAAGCTTGAAAACTAGATTTAAGCTTGCTGAAATTAGATATTTGATTTAGCTTATCTAAGTCTCTGAGTCTCTGAAGTTTCTGATCTTCTGTCACTTCAATCCAGCTTTCATCATACACAGGGTATCACAACATGGTTTGAGTGAAGGGTGTGAACAAACTCATAATCAAGAATTAGAGAGATACCAAAGTAATCAGGATGATATCTCACACCCGTTTATTAGAGGAGGACATGTGATGACCTGAATGTTGCTCTTAGTTCAGAATTCACTTCATTTGCTTCTCAAATCAGATCTTTAAGACAGACGGTATCACTGTCATGGTGGCATGCCTCAGGAGGTAGAGCTGTCATCTAGTTATCTGAAGGTTCCTGGTTCAATCCCCGGCTGTATATAAAATTACAACAGTAGAATACAGGGGGAGTAGGGATGCAGAGACAAGTTTTTTAATTACTATTTTTTTTTTACATTACTTAGATGTTGGGGTGGTAAAAAATGCATTGCAAAGAAAACTTCTCATCATTGGGCCTTCTCCTTTTTCCTTTGCAAAGTAGCTCTCCGAATACATTTGTTTGCCACTAATTTTAGCTAGCTTGAGGGCTTATTTTTTGTGTATAACTTGACTGAAACAGGTACGTGTCAAGCTCGCCAAGAGGACCAGACGGATGTTATTAAAAGAGAATCTGTTTTTCAAAGTAAAACAACTTTCAGAGTGTGATCGTCAATATAATGGAAATAAAATAACTTATTTATTCTTTCTCCTTGCGGCCCAGTACCAAACAAACCATGGACCAGTGGTTGGGGACCACTGTGTTAAAGGGATAGTTCACTTGAGAACACTTTTGCACTTGTTTCATACATCCATCCTTCTACACAGTAAATTCCCCAGTGTAAAATATGCATTGTCAAAGTTTAAAGACTCTTTCAGAGTTAGAACAACATGCAGGAAAAGCCATGCCATAACTTCATATCTACTGCAGCAATGGCTTATCTGCTATAGGAAATGAATGGAGGCAAAATTGACTGGTGGCAGTTCTTAATCATTAAAAAGTCTGTTTATATGTGCTAGCTGACTTTATTGTCCCCTTATTCCTTTTAATGTTACATTGAATTAATTTATTTTTCTTCTTCGTTTTACAGATTTGTCTGTTATGTGCGATGGTCCTGTGATGGTGAGTAACATTTTAGATAAGTTAATAGTAACATTAGTGTTTGTTTCTTTTTCTTTCTGTTTGCACGCCTCAGAGACTACACACAGTCCAGTGGCTTAAAATCAGAAATTAAATTCTTATTGTGATTTTTAAAGCTCAAATTGATCAGTACTATATACAGTATATGCCAATAGGAGCTGCTGTTACTTTCAGAGTAGCTTTGTGTTATAGATCATAATACAGATTCAGTTTTGTTGTTTTTAGAGATGCCATCATGTTGATTAAAACAAAAATAAATAACAAACAGAAATATGTCAAGATCAGTGAACCAAGCCTGGATGAATATTTGAATTCTGGTAAGTCATCAGTCACACACCATTGTAAAAACAAAAGGAAAGTTAATGTGTCAGCTCATGAAATTTGGAGATGCATGTCATTGTGTTATGGATTCAAAATAATCTCCATCTCTCACTTTAAGACAAGCTGCCTTTTCGACATTTCCAGAGGTCACAGCAAAGAGTTTTGTTTCTTACTGAACTGGTGTGGTATCTAGGGACCACTGTATTTTAAAATTGATAAATCAAAGTTGGTAGGTCAACGTACCCATACTAGTGGCATCGTCAAAAGATATCACTGAGGGCATTTCTGTGGTATAACTTTTGTTCATCTTGAACATTTCATGTGGAATGTCTCCCTGTTTGTGCTTTTTCATAAGTTTTCCTGAAGTTCTCCATCCCACGCGTCGGGGTCCGGTTCGTCCTGTCGGGACTTATTTTCCCGATAATGACCGCCATTCTATACATTATCCCTTACATAATTTACCATATAGTTACCAGGTAAATACCCAGCATTTTGGCCATAGTTTCATTGTACTTACCTTCTTAGTAATTACCCAATAACACACTATAATTTACCATATAGTTACCAGGTAAATGCCCAGTATTTTGGCCAAAGTTTCATTGTATTTACTTTACTTTCTTATTACCATTGGTAATTACCTAGTAACATTTTTGTGTTACCATGAATTTATATACCTGGTAATTAGGGGACTGTAAAAGAAAGGCTTACCAAAAATTAATTGCTGGGTCTAAGGAGGCTATAGCAACAGCCCACATTTCCCATTATGCCTTGTGCTCGACTCAGTAGTTTGTTAAGTTTACCATTTTTATGTTCCAAAATGCAAATGTACTTTTTGTTAGTGTTTAATTTGTCTTTTCAGAACATGGTGGCTTATGTTAGTTATTGTCATTTTTGTGCGGGTTTATAGCTTTAACCTTTCCATTTCCATTTCATGAAATCAGCCGCATTTTACTATTGAATGTTTAAAATCTTGTAGCTGTGCCTATCTCATACTGTACTGCGTATCAAATAACATTCAATTGAATAGATTAATTTTCACCGTCACCTAATCCAGTTTACAAAAGCCATAGCACACTGATATTAGTATTGAATGAGTGCATCCCTAATTCTTTATATGTGCTGTATTATTTGCCAATCTTTACAAAAACAGTAGTTTTTGAAGTGTTAAAAATCATGTATTAGAAATTATCGTCGAAATTATTGTCTTCAAAAAAATGGTCTTCAAAAAAATGGTAATTCAGATGCAAAATGGGTAGAACCTCCCCTCCTTCGGAAGAACCTTCTTGGAACCCTTATTTCTAAGAGTGTAGTGTGGCTCATTGATGTGTTTTTAATTGTTATTGTTCTTGACAGCAATGGTGCTCTATGAAACAAAGTAGTAAGATATATCAGGCTGCAGACACAGTTCTTGTTAGAAAGGATTATATTTGACTTTGGGTATTTCATTCATATATGAATGAGATGTCCCTGCTTCGATAGAGTCCAATAATCTTTGTCTCTGTCTCCGTCCCTCCTGTCTTTCTCCTTACCATATTGTTATCCAATAAAGACAAATCTTAAAAATAACGTACCTAATAGGAATGAATGGACTTCTGGAATTCTGTAGTGTAACACAGTGTCACGTGAAACAAGGTGTTGGGAAAACAATTTGTCTACTTGTGGTCACAGATGCTGTGGCATCTCCTTCGGGAAACGTTAGCATAAACACTGACAGATGCTCTGCAGTCAGCCCAGGCCTCACGCCAGTTACCCAATCAAATCAACTACCTGTCCTGGGACACACACATACTCACACATATACACACACTCACAGTCACACACACAGCCAGTGGGAACTCTCTCTGATTTAATCTGGTGAAGTGCTCAGGTCGACTCCCTAGTTTCCTTCCAGATATGACTCTCTCTAAGACAGAATCTCCTTTGAGTCATGGGGGTGAGGTCATTGCCAAAAATCTCCTCCTATGCTATAACTTCCTGTCTCGGAAGAATTATTTATGCCCTGACCTGCTAATTTTGTAATGTGTCACACATCTATTGTCGCTGGATTGAATGGACTTTCCGTGGGGAGATGAAATCCCATTAAGGGTTTTTCTCCACAGGCCATTGTCTGGAGGCCAAATGACTCACCTCAGCCAGACAACCTTTAAAAAGACAAATGACATGTAGGAACCCTGTAGAGACACTTGAATTATTATGAGGGCTGAGGTTCCAGCCAATGCATTGAATATATGTTGTAGATATACTGTATCTTGTTCGAGTAGATCAACTGTTTCATAAAAAGCACAACATTTATCCACTGCATCTTACCTGCGATATTCTCAGGGCACTTTGTATGATACAAGGGGATGAAGCGGTAGCATCCCCGCGACGCTCACTGATAAGTGGTAGATAATGAGATGAGATGAGAGACTTTGTATGATCCTGCTTTGCACTAAATCAGCAATTACATTTATATGAAGCAATTCTTACAGCTAAAGCAGGTTGGCAACAGGAAGAGGTAAGAAGAAGAAGAAGAAGTAAGCACCTGCCAGGACATTTAACTTTTAACATTTTTCAACCAAAACAAAACAGCTTTCAATGTCTGTGACTCAAATGTAATTGTCAGGTCAAAAGTCTTTAAAGGACCAATTTATAAGATCCGAACATGATTTTAGTTTAAAACATAAAAAAGAAGAGTGTGAAGATGTAACAGTTGCATTGCAGAGATATTCACTCCTTAGCAGCCAGAACGGGTCGTCCCTTCTTGTGATACCACGTCTGCCTTTAGAGGCGACAGTGAGTCACAGTAGCCTCTAGTCTGCCACAGGACAGGAAAGAAAGTCTCACTGGCCAAAGAGAATGGCTTCCACCTCAAAGTTACAGCCTCAGTTTGTTATTTAGTGAACACAAAGATGTAGAAGCTCCAGAAAAGCACTTATAAACACACACTTATAAATGTAATTTATTAATCACTTGAGACTAAAAAACACTCGTGAATAGAGGTGCAACCTCCGTTCTTTTATCTCTGTGACCGATCTGGAGGAAATTTGAGTAGACAAAATTAACTTGAATCAATATCAATTAATTCTAATCAATTTTAAATCAATTTATTCAATCTCATTACTGAAGTAGTGACTTTAAATGTATTTATTTGGCTTAATAATTCAGTGTGAATAAATTAGATGGCAAATTCAACAAATGACAAAATAACAGGTAACAGAAAGATGCTGAGTCTTGAATGACTAATGTAAAGAGTTCATAAATTAGCGAATGTGTGGGGGTGTGCTAGCGAATCAGCACAGTGTGTGGGAGGGGCAGAAGTGACGATGGTGTGGTTTCTCCTTATTACTTTTTCCCTCCTGCGACATCTTCGTATATTAACAAGCTCGAGAGCAGACAACGCGACCATCAGCTCAGCCATAATGATCTTTCAAGTAATGCCAAGTATTGTATTCCACAAACTTCTTCTCAGGTCAAACAAATACTGAGCCAATACTGTGTGCACCTTGTTTTTCTCTGATAATCTATGGTCTGCGCTCCGTTCCGTCATTTCCTGTTTTCATGTTTTGGAGTACTGGCACAAGACTAGCGCCACCCGATGTTAGGGAGACTTAATGCATCTCGCGCAAGCGCAGAACATACATGCTACTGTGGAGTTGGCAGTAGTCGAGGCGGTATGTTTCAATGCAACTTCATGCCGAACAGGTCAGACGAGAGGCAACGGAGTGGTCGGATAAAGGCAGTAGGCTGTTGGTTTGAGTCTGGGCGGTGTGTGGGCCCCTTTAGGCTCTGACTAATAAACGTGTTTAACTTCGCTAAAATAACCGAAAGATGCTTCGTCTCCCGATCAAGTTATCCTCGGTTAACTTAGTACAAGAGAATTTCAAATTAAAGTTCACTTCCTTGATGCCTTGAAGAGAGTAAAACATGAAGTATAAAAGAGAGCCTGTGCTTAAGGCATTAAAATTAATTACAGAGTTTCAAAAAGTGCTAAAAAGTGTGGAAGTGATAAAGAAGTTGTTAAGAAGTGAGCTCAGGGAGAGATGTCCCTCTGTTCTGTCAACTCGATAAGGCGTGCCTGGGGGCAGGGCTGCCAGTTTTTGCCTCAGAGAAGATAACAAGTCTGAAAACTAAAACTAAAGATTTTAATGTTTTAAATCGTGTTTTACCTTTCTGTGAATGTCACCATGGCTTAATGTGGACTGTCTTAAAACACAAATCACATGAATCAAGTACTGGGCTAAACAGTTCATAGTTCAGATGAGAGGCATGACACATAAGATGTTTGCTACACTCTGGGCAAGTAAAAAGCTGAACTCAGAAAGTTTCTTTAGACCGGTAAGCAACACCTAACGTTGGCTGTTTACTGAAACATATCTTTTGTTCACTAATGACAACACAAACTGTAACAGTTAGTGTGACGTGACTCTTTTCTTGTAACTGTGGTGCTGTTAAAGCTGAGCTAAATAAGTTATACTGTACATATACACAATATGCCACACAAGAAATAAGAATGCAGTCTTATGTTGCATTTTGCATATTCTTACTATGCTGTCAGTTACTATTTACCTTTATTAATAACAGATGACTGTAAATTGTGAATGCATGGACGCAGTCGATAGACTGAGAAAATGTTCAATTCATCATATTGTTCATCATCATTACTCTTATGAGATTACGCTAGATTTGAAGTTTAGAAACTTCACTATATATTTTTGAGGACATCACAACATTTATTACAAGTGTCTAAGTGTACATAATACCAAACTGTGTCATTGCTGCAGTTAGAAAATCATGAAAATCTCGCACCAGATACGGTGAAATGACCAGGGCCTTGTAAACCTTGTGCCCTGTGAATACCCTATGGCTGTCTGATGAACACGTCTTTTCTCATCAGTCCTTGATTCCGCTAAGATATAGAATCCTTAGCTGTGTACACAACTTTCTTCCTGAAAGAGAGAAGATGGCCCTGTGATGCATGTATAATGAGTACTGACATCATCTGAGTGAAATAATGAATAAATCCTGTCTGTTATATCAAAGTTAAAGCTCCTACCAATCATATCTTACATGTACAAAGGGCTTACAAAAAACATACAGAACACTGCAGTGTTCACTCTGTATATATCTTGGCCTGATCACATCACTGTTCACACTGTATAATAAACACAGTCCTGACATGTTCTGATAAAAAGAAATGTGTCTGAACTAAATTAACTGCTCTGCCACACCTTTGTCTCCGGTGGGATGAGCTGACGGAGTCACATCACAACACTGTATTGAGCCGTTAAAGAAGTTTGTGTATTGAAACCCTTTGCTTACTTATATATCCTATATAACCTGTGGATAAACACATTTTAAACCTCATTTTTTAGGGAAAAGTCACAGAACTTTAAGCAATACCAGATTTGACTGGTGATTTCAAAACATGCAGTTTTGTTGTCCTGGTCGCCCTCTTCCTTTACATAGGGACCTGGACCTGGTCAAAATAACTACGGCAATGCCAAAATGGCTGTCAAGTAGCACAACATGCCTAAAATCACAATAGGTCAACTTGTGTTAAAGAAAACACAAAAACATTTGTTTCTCTTCATTTTGGTCTCCTAAAACAGCGTGTGACACATTTGAAAAACTGTATTTTAGTGTGAACTGAGAAAATGAAGCTTTTCCAAAGTGATGACACTTCTCACAGTCAGGGGCTGAATGTTAAAGGAGGAGTAATGTACCCTATAAGGTTACCCAGAAGAGGCTTTGACTACCAGTGCTGTGACTGAGCAATGTTCTGATGGACAGATTCCAATTTTACTATCTTGCACATGACATACTTGTCTCTATTATTATATGAGACACAAACCAGCTGGATCTGCTCATGACTTTTGAAAACAGTATGAAAGCCTAAAGCAAAAAGAGCAGCTCCCAACTCTGAAGTGAATCTACGCAGACTGATGGAGGGGCAACAGACCTGGAATCTGCTGAGCTGTAATGAGGTGCATCAGTATGTGTGTGATCATTGTGTGTCGCGCAGTAAGGTCTGTATGAGTCATTCACAGGCAGGTACC
Organism: Spondyliosoma cantharus; assembly: GCA_900302685.1. Taxonomy (NCBI): domain Eukaryota; kingdom Metazoa; phylum Chordata; class Actinopteri; order Spariformes; family Sparidae; genus Spondyliosoma; species Spondyliosoma cantharus. Next base: position 4,889 of record OMLP01017766.1, on the reverse strand, counting down.
ACAGACTGAGACCCATAACTGATGTAGATTAAACAGTTTAATGCAGCTGAGCTGACTGTTGAGCCGCAGTGAGCATGTGGATCTGCTCAAGATACTGCATGAAACAACTTGTGACTGTGTGATGTTATTTTGTGAGGCATTATTACAATCCATTCACTTGAATGGGCCTTCCCAATGTTCGGTGGTCAATTATTTTCGTGTAATTGACCGCTGCTAAGCATATTTGACCGTCGTCAAGGAAAGTGGCCTTTTTGCCTCTGATTCACGTATTTCATAGCACTCCACGCTCTTTAATCTTTGCGCCGCAAGCAGTCCGGTCACTTATCACCCCAGCATATTCGGTCACTAAGCGACGTCAGCTGATCTGTAGCCTACTTCATATAGGAAAAAACGTACTGCTAGGCCATTAGTATGGATGAGTTTTTTTTTTGGAAAATACAGTGATTTCGACTCTTGGCTGAGTTGTCGTCACCAGTCAAGAAAAGGAAAAGAGAGGAAAGCAACGAAGAGGGAGAAGTGAAACGGCGTCGGTTTGGAAAACTATATTTCTCGGCTGAAAAACACTATGAATGGTAACAAATAAATTGCAAAAAGACACACTGTGTGAAGGTTTTTTCCGTGTTGGCAAGTAGCCGTGTAATAAGCGGGATAATGTATAGAACGGCGGTCTTTATCGGGAAAATAAATCAGTCAATCAGATCAGCTGTAGGGGAGAGTGGGGTAAGTAGTGCCAATTTTTAAAGCCTTTAAAGCAAGGGGATTACAGTAATGCCTTCAACTAAAATATGTACATATAGTTTAGGATGTTTTGCATCCCTGGGAACAATCACTTTGGATCTTAAATAAACTGTTTGAAAAATATAGCTTTAGAAAAAAAAGTGGTTTTATAGAGAGAATACACTGGGGTAAATTGTGCCATTGATAATTGAAGTAAAACAGATCATTTTAATGTCACAAACAATAATGCTATATAAAAGCAAGACAAATTCAATACAAAATTACTTATTTAACATTTATTCAAAGTTTTAACAACATCAAAGGCCACTTTTCTATAACAAGGCCTATGCTGTCACACCTAATTGACTCTTACTCTTCGCTTAAACAAGGCCTAGCGTCACATGAACACGTACTCAGAACTAAATAAAAATTCCAAAATGAGCACCTAATCATCTACAAATCATCTGCATCTGAATCTCTTCACAGATTTGGCCTACTACTGAACATCCCACTTGTCAATGCTGCAGGGGAATGTGAACTTATGCTCCCTTCTGGCTGTATTTGTATTTGCGTGGCATGATGGATTTTGGTCTAAAATTAAGAATGTCACATAGTTTTAGTGATCAAATGTAAGGATACAATGTACAATAACAATAAAATACAATAAAGTAATATATAGTAAATATATAGTAAATAATCATAAGTTGGGGTGGCACAACTTAACCCCGGCCCTTTGGCACAAATCACCCCAAGCCCACCATTTTGAAAAAAATGCATCCCCCAGCTGTTTTGAGCTAGCATCATGTTAACCGTATAGACTCATGGTGTAGCTTACTAAAGCACTCAAACATGTGTGACCTATTTTCAAAATTGTCTATAATTGTTCAAACACAGCAATCAAAAAAACATGCTCATAGAAATTTTACTTTGGAGGGCAAACAATTGTTTTTTTAACTTAAATGTGCTTACCTCTCAAGCCATGTGTCTCCCTTCCTTGCAGGATGAGTGAAATGGATGCGTCTTCAAAAATATGTGGTCACATGACCAACTTCTTCTATGGTTTTCTAGATAACACGGGTGGCACTACTTGCCCCTTGGCACAAATTACCCCACTCTGCCCTACTTATCCCTAAACGTATCACGTTGACGGTGTGGTCCTTGCTAGTGAATAAATTATTTGTGCCTAAACCTAACCAGAAAATAAGCAGTGGTCGTGTTACCAAATAAAATTGAAAATTGAACAAAGAAAAACACAAATTGTTCCAACATAAAGTATTTAATTATCAATTTTAGCATATGCGTGGTTTCCAAAAACGCGACCTGGCAGTGATGACAAAATAAGGCATGTTTACATCTCAAATCAAGATTTCAGTGTGTCTCTTTTGTGGTTTGGAAAGGTCGTAATTTAGTTTTGAAATAGAGACTTAATTTTCCTCCTCTTCCTCATTGTGCCCTGCTGTCTGTCTGCCTGCCTGTCTCTCTGTCTGCCTGTCTGCATGACTGTCTGTCTGTCCGTCATTTTTTATTTGGGAAATGTTTCTGTTAATCTCAGTCCACACAGCAGATCATCTATCTGTGTTTTATTTCTACCAGTCAATTAGTTGGATTGTGTCATGGATTTGTTTTTCAGTCCAATACATCTCTGTCCATCCTGATCCAGTGAGACACTGTGTTATGTTTGAGGAAACTGGATTAGCAGGACTTGAGATCCTTCTTAAGAATGCATCTGCCCACCTTTTATTCATCAATCTGTGTTATTTGTTGTGTGCTGTTCATTAGTCACAAGGAGAATAATAAAAAGCCTTGTAACAGAGCATGCAATGCCATTAATGTTCATCTGTCATGGGGGAGCTATTTAAAGGTGGTGCAGTGGCAGCCCTAGCCGGGTTTAAGAGGCACAAAACCACCACAGGCTCAATCAGTCAGGAATAAATTATTCATGTAGTTTAAGACGTCAGGTCACAGACGGAGAGGTGAGACCAACTTGCTGTACTTTGAACGTGATGCTTCTGAAATGTGAGTACAGCCTTTTAAAAAAACAAAGAACAACTTGTCCTATGTGACAAAGTGTCATTTGAGATCCAAGACTGCTACTGCCTTAACCCATGGCACTTCTTAAAGTGGATATCCAAAAATGTTTAAACAAGTGCGCATAAATATGGTTTATTTGCCATTTAGCATACTGTCCCTCTGACTGGTGCAATCATAACAAACAAGGAATCTGGGATTTGTTGAACAGTTCATTTAGTTGGCAACTATTTCTCCTACGAACAACGACTGTTACTACTTCTTATTCAGGGAAGTAGTTAATTTGTGCCAAATCCTGCACAGGATCTTGGACCTCCCATATTGGAACTGACACCTATTTGATTGGATCTGGCACCCCCATTGTCACTTTCAAATTCATTTGGTGTATATTTGCAGGTCCTATTTCTAAGGACCTTTTTTTGTGTTTTTTTGAGTCCCATTCCCAACTTGTCGAATACAATACTGACGCTGTGGGTGGTGACTTCTTCATCTGACTTTAACCATTGATGCATGTAAATATGGGTAGTAATAAGCTCTCAGTTTTTCAGATAAGGACTGCCTGAATAGCCTCTGCATGCCCTTGCCTCTGCATGCAGCTTTTGCCCTTTTGTGGGGTTTTTTCGCTCCCAGTAATGTGTTTTCACTGACGCTTTCGGACAGATATCAATTTAACTAAACGTTTATAATAGAGGTTGTAGTTTGCAGTGGTATTGTACTGGACTAACATATTGAAGGGTGTTTCTAATGTTTTTCCCACCCCATCAATAAACAGTATGGACATAGAATTTTGGAAAGACATTTCTGAAAAATCAATCATATTTTCATATATTTTTAATTCATAGATTTTAGTTTCATGGTCACTTTTGTATACTTCTATGTTGTTTTTATTTTAATAATGAGCCATTTCCATGTGTTTATACCTTCTTTTCATTTAGTTTAAATTGACAGTCACTGTTGTGAATGTCTCAGCTTTATTGCTACTGCTTACCTCTGTGATGGATTATGGAGTTTCATATAATTCAAATTCAAGACAAGTCTAAATAAGTACACAGAAGCAGACAAAGGCAGAAGGATAAGAAAGAAGACAAAAAGAGAGAGTAGACAGTAGAGCAGTGGTTCCCAAACAGTGTGCCGCGGCACACTGCTGTGCCGTGAGGCAAGTCCGGGTGTGCCGTGGGATTTTGTGACAACCATACATTATTATTGCAATATACAACAACACAAAAATATATTTTTTTTAATTTACTATATCAGTACTTTGTATGCACTCATTTCATAATAAAGAGGCAAACTCTATACCTAAAAATAATTCTTAAAAAAAAAAAAAAAAAAAACAATAAAAAGAGAACGCAATATTTCACTGTTCCCGCGTTGCGCAGGCGGGAATTATAAGACTGTGACAAAGGCTGTAGGACAACATTAAAACAGAGAAACAGCGAGAGGGAAAATGAAGCGCTTTCTTGTGCAGAGCAAAACACCAGCCACCAGTGCAGAGACTGCCGACAACCCACCATCGAAAGAAAAGAGGGAAAAAACTGTCAGCAGAAGGTATCATGAAAGTTATCTGTCTTATGGTTTCAGTTGGACCGGGGATGTCAACAGTCCTCAGCCTGAGTGCGTCCTCTGTCGGGAGAAGTTAACCCTAATGCTAACATGGTTCCAAGCAAGCTGAAGAGGCACTTGGAAACCAAACATCCCTTCCATGTTGAGAGAAACTTGGCCTACTTTAAAAGAGCGTGGGATCTGAACCAGAGGCAGCAAGAACGTTTGTTGGATTGTGTGAAAGTGTCTGAAAAGGCAATGGAGGCTAGTTACATGCTAGCAGAGCTTATTGCAAAGCAGAAGAAGCCTCACACAATAGCGGAGACACTCCATCCTCCCTGCTTGCAAAATAATTGCAGGTGTCATGCTGGGTCCAGATGCCGCAAATGAGCTATCCAAAGTGCCGTCGTCCGATAATACAATAAAAAGAAGGATCGACAACATGTCAGAAGACATTGAGCAACATTTGACAGAGAAACTGCAGGCGAGCGGCAGATTTTCCCTACAAATAGACGAATCGACTGACGTAAGTGGGGCTGCCCAACTTCTGGCAAACGTCAGATATGTAGATGGTGACTCTATCAAAGAGACTTTTTTCTTCT
>OMLP01017765.1:0-10737 GCA_900302685.1 Spondyliosoma cantharus | reverse complement strand
CTCCTGCACAATACAACATTGAACATGTTTCTTATAATGATGTTACCAAAGTTGCCAGTTGGCAAGAAGTGCTACCTGACTACCTCAGTCTATCTTTTCCTCTGTATTAACAGAATGAGAACCCTCCTAATACATTTGTTTTATGTTTTATTCTATTTATTTTTTACTTTTATAACAGGAGATGTTTTTTTATTTTGCAGTCAATTGGTGTCTGTTCAAAAAAATTGTTAGGCTAGTCTTTTACATGTTTTTCTTTTTTGTGTTGTACCGAACCCGCACCGAACCGTGACCCCCATACCAAGGTACATACCAAACCGTGGGAAGAGGGTTGGTGGGTGGGGGGGTGGTAGGGGGAGCAGGCAACGGAATGACTCATCTCTTACAAAGCTTCCCTTATGGTGGTGAAGTTCTTTGTTTTTTGTTTCTGGCAAATAGGAACTTATGTACTCCGATTGTCCTTTTTTCTCTCTATGTGACTAACTACTTTGCTGTGGGGATGCTCCCCCCATCATGGAAAACATAAAAAAACAAATAACAAATTGATCATAAAAAAAAGAAACATTGAAACACAGTGAACACTGGCAAACTGTGAGACAGGAAATAACTCACGGAGGTAAAGGAATGGTGAAATGCTTTCATTGAATAAATGTAGTGACTGCATCATTTGATTTGTTGCAAGACAACATGACTTAAATTGGGAGAGACTTTGATGTATAATGTGTCCAGTAGGTATTATCATCAGGAGAGACGAGGCAATGAAGCGAAGATAAAGTATTTGGTATTTAGACTCCAGAGAGAGATTTTACAATCATGGGGTGTCTGCCCTGGACAGCAAAGAAAAAACCTCTCTGTGGACTCCAGACATCGGCGGTGGTGGCTGATGACTCCCCTTAGACCGTCAGGCTGATAAAATGATGAAGCTGGTGAATCTGGGAGGTGGTATGAGAAATGAATAAAAGAAAGGCCTAAGCTTGCTAAAGAATAGTCTCCCTGACTGAACTTCCACTAGAGCTCTGTCTTTCAGATCATTTTTGTTTCATTTAGATATGTGAAAAGGGACTGACGTGTCCCTCGTACTGAGAAATTCAGGTGGGGTAGAACAGACAAGTTGAAGAAAAAAAGGGATAATTGGTCAGTGACTGGACACTGACATCTTCTATTACCTAGTTTTTACAAGACAGAATGGACAGAGTGCTCTGGACAGACACAGAATTGGAGAAAGAGTGAGTATTAATGCAGACTTCAGTAATTCTAACGAGCTGAAGGAGCTCAGTGGACACAGTATGATTGACACATGGCAAAAAGAGACTATTATTTTCAAACCTACTACTTCTTCAAAATCCATTACTAAGCCCTCACATTTCCTGGAGATAAACTCTAAAGACTGTTTGAGGAAGTTTGACAACTTGTCTGTTAAATGGATGCAGCAACAAATGCAAAGTGACTCTCAAAGGTTTCGTTGACTCTCTAAAATAAAAGAACGTCAATCTACAATTTTTACTTGTAACAAAGGCACATTTTATTTACCCTTTGAAAACTACATAAAAAAATCATGTGTGATTAAATACAGTAGAACAGCTATCACGGTATGACTGTGCTGTCTTACGTTTATAGGTTAGTCCAGTTGATGAAATAGTCCCTCAGAGATGAAGGGCAGGGTTCACCCCACAGGTGTTGGTGGTTTGATATAGGAATAGTAGGGTACTCTGAAAAGTCACAGTACATTGGATAAGCTATACAGAACTTTACACTTACTTTTACACATCCTGGAGAATGGTTGTTATGATATACTGGTGTTGAAGATTAACGTTATATTTGAAAATGAAATATTGATATTGTGTTATACACAGTACCTCTGATATCATTTCCATTTCCTTCCATTTTATGCTTTCATTAATCTAGTGGCACCCTATGGGCTGCACAACATGGAATGTTTGGGTATTTTCATACCTGGGAAGTCGAGCTTGGGTTCAAAATGATTTTGAATCGTTTTTCGCCTCCAACGCTGTGTCAAGATTTATTACAATATCCTTGACTACCACAGTGTGTGGCTTCTACTCCCACACAAAATCATGTCATGATGGTCGATATGCGATAATGTCATTATCATTAATCTTTTGTCCATGATAATCGTGTAGTGAAAATCTGATCTCAAACCTTTGTTTATACAGCTACTGAATCTGATGAATAAAACACAGCAGCTTGTAGTACATCAATAGCAATACATTGTTTTCAACTGATTTATTATCTCTACTTGTCAAGGATAGCGGAAACAGCCTGACAAACATATATTCACTAACCTGAGCTTGATCAATACATCTGACTATAATGGATGGGAGGATAGTAAGTAAGTCCTCAGTATTGTTAATTATAGCTGACACCAACATATTGTTCTCCTCAGCAACAAAGTCACATAAACGGCAGGACTGAATAGGCTGGGAGCATCTTACTGTAACTACACACAGTTGTCAGCAAATGCAAATGCAGTCAGAGCTATTTGTTGGTGGTAATTACACCTCCTAATTCAAGATCTATAAATGTAGATTTGCCTGTTCAGGATAACCGGATATATTGATCGTGCTTGAGCTGCTCTGGTAAGTGATAGATTCTGATCCTTCCGTTGGCCTCATGGGAGTTTTAGTTGTTGAAAGCTAGCACATGTATTGTTACATGTACAGCTTCACAAGTAAATTCTTAAAGGACTGATTGGTAAGAAAATAGATTTATGTGCCTGATTACCAATTGGTGAAGAATCAGCTTTCTTACAAAGTGGACCTTAAATATGCTGTTCCCTGCAGAGCTATTGAGAATGTGCACAACGCATTACACCACAGGATATTTTTAAGGAGACCTTCAGAAATTCTGTTTTTTGGCAACACAACGGGCGTTTTAAATGAAACCTTGGGACATTTCCAGCTCTGTTTCTGGGGATCAAAACAAGTATTTTAATGATGTTTTCCGAACGTATACCAAGTGGATTTTGTGCCAAATCACCATCATTGTCACAATATAAAATTGGATGGTAAAACCAAAGGATGGTTATGTTTTAACATATCCGTGGTTTGCAAAAGCATACTTTGCCAACATTTATTCTGGTGATTAGGTAGATGATACAATGCATGAGAATTTTCTGTGAATACAGTGACATGGCTTGAAATACTGGGATCACTGAAATCCATTATAACTTCTGATTACTGTCACTAACAAGGAGCAGAGCACACATGTTTCCTCCTCTCACACCTTCAGAGGATCAGTATTTGATACTGAAAAGACAGCATTTCTTTGTATATGTATGAGTTCATTTAAATGTTTGAACGCAAGATTTCCAGATCAGCTGTAATGTCTTCTAAAAGGGAACTAAGTTTCACTCTGACACTCATATCGCCTTACATTGGCAGTGGAAGCTGTCTCATGGAGGGAGTGGGTGTCAAGCAGCTTCAGGGATAGGAGGCTTTACGTAGAACTGCCAGTGAGACCGACGGGTGACCTTTAGGCTGTTTCATCATACTAACAGGATATCTCCACAGGGAGAAAGGTAAAGTGCATTAGAGTCATGGCTGCCATCATCAGTTATGTGATGTGATGGAAAGGCTGATAATTGGGACAATCAATTGGGCAATTAATAATCATTAGAGGTCACTAGATGGATGGATGACACAGCATCTCAGCCCTCATTACAGTGTTAATGTGATTTTCACATGTTCAAGTCACTGTTAAATGAATATCCAACCAAACAAATAATATTATATTGTGTTCGAATTACAATCACATTTTGAAAATCTGCTTTTTTTGCATTGATTTGAATCAATGATTTAAATAAGCATACTGCATTTATTGTATATGATTCTTTACTGTATATGTGCGCCCTGCACATGTTACAGTACAATACATGATCAATTTCAATTTCTAAAGAGGCATGGTTTTCCTAACATTTAGATAGATCATGTGACATATCATATTTATCATATCATGTCTATTTAAGTTTTTTCTCTACGATAACTGTGACACACCACATAATCTAGTGGTGAGATTGCTATAGGTCCCATGTGAATATTTTCCATAATAAGGTTACTCATGCCTTAATGCAAGATATTGAATTTTTACTGGGGAAATTCACCTGTTACAGCAGCTCAAGAGTCATATGCCGAGGGGGAAGATAAAGATAAGAAATAGCAACATCAGAATCAGAATCAGAAATACTTTATTGATCCACGAGGGATGAAAGAAACTGAAACAAGTCCAGTTACCTACGATACAGCACTTAGAATAACCATGACCTGGATGACTGAGAACCAAAATCAACATATATACGTATGTGACAACTATTTCTGTATTTACATATATAAATGGAATTGCCAGGAGAAATAGAGATATAAGATATGTGCCTAGCACCACACTGTCACTACAGTGTATACCATATTGACTAATATTGCAGCACTTTATTGTTGACAGTCATTAACAATATAAATAAATATAAAAATGTAAAATGCTCTGTAAATGCTCCAAGATACAGGAGAATTTTGCACCTGATATTGCATGGAAATAACTGGTGAATTGAGATATCTGGTAGTTAAAAGTTTTAACAGTATTTAAATGCTATATCAGAGCTGCAAACAACAGAGAACTATTGCAGATAAAACCTTTACACAATTATATTATTACAAATGTGAATGAATTATGGAGTTAAGGCTGTTAACAGGGTGTAATAGGTCCAGGGGCTTGTCTATTGACCCAGAGAGTGTGACACTCTGAGGGAGGAGATGAATAGTGATAGAAAAAATGATGCCAATGCAAGGTGCCAACTGCTCATCAGGAAGGACAATTGCACAGGAAAATCACACTAATTATTTAAAATCACACACACTGTAGGTTACAAGGTACATTATGAACACAAGGTTTTAAAGAACAAAACTATATTTGAGTCTATATTAAAATCTATTTTAATATCTCTATCATATAAAAGTAGGGAAATATACATTTAAATGCACATAGACAGCTGAATTGCACAGGATAATGTGTAAGTATGAAGGATATACTGTATGAATGTAGACATGGATCGACCAACGGTGTGACATGAGAGAAAGAAACTCTTAATGTATCTCTTTTTACAGGTAAGCAAAGCTTCCTGAAAGGGAAATGACTATCTAGCTGCATACTGGACACCATGAAATATTTGACTAACACTCAGACAGATCATATAGACAACTGCCCTGATATATATCATAAAGAAAACCAGAGCTACAAGGAGGTCTGACCTCACTTAGCACAGATGTATCATATCAGGTTGCTCATAATTAGCTGCTTGATCATACATGACTCTGCCAGAGCATGTAGTTTGTTTTAAGGTACCTGTACGGCACAGACACATAAGAAAACATTCAGATTAGATTTGTTGTGGAGGAAGTTAAGTCCTATAGAAGGCAAACATGTCCTACTGTGCAGACTGAGGCACATTAAGCTGCTTTGAATGTTGCACCAGCCCCAAACAAGATTAGGCTGATTTAATTTCCCATGTCTGCTTCTGACTATGCAAGAGGAGGTCAAACCTCTTATTAGATGAGTCGGACTTTAAGGTTAAAAGATGATAAATAAAACTTTGACTCTCTCATCTGGTTTATTCAATTATAACGAATACTGGGCGGTTAAATTGACATTAAATTAATAAGTGTCCTGAGGGGCATGATCACGCACACAAAAATGGTTACATGCTGGCTATACACACACTTACACACACACACACACACTGAATCCTCATTTTAGCAAGGAATTCAGCTCATCAAAATAGTTAAAGGTAATTACTGATGTCACCTGCACTTCATTCCCTAATGATGACTGATGTCATCTGTGGGGGGGAAGGAAACGAGGAGGAAGGGATGAGCAAGCGCAATATTGTAGCATGTGTTCAGGATCATGTCTGGCTGCCTGTGGGATGTTGGCAAAGGGCAATGACGGAATGCAGAATTCAGACATGTTAATCTGAGAGCAAGACTGTCTCTACCAAAGGGTAATCAGCAATTAATCTAGGACTGAGCAAAACATGCACACACATCATGAACTCTGCTAATAACTAGCAGACGTATATTGGTCTGTGAAGCTGATACTCTGTTTCAGTCTAGAAAAGTTGCACTTATGTTTATGTTGTGTTTATGTTGTGTGTTAAAATATTACTTGCACATTCGGAGTATGGGGAAACGCAATTTTGATCCTCTGTGTAATTACTTGCACTAATTGCATGGTCTGATTGACAGTAAAGTTCACTTTGACTTTGACTTTGACTTGAATCCAAAAGGGCTGTGTTCGATGCATAAAAAGGGGCTTATAATGCTTTATCAACTAGCAATGAACATTAACTCTGTGGCTACAGCAAAGACTGGCCTTGAATGTCACTGGCATAAGGGCTGAGCTGAGGCATTTTGTTTTAATTAAACATTAATATGTGCTTTCTGCCGCAGGCATGAAAGATCTCATAAACCTGCAATTAACCTTGCGGCTCTTCATCTCCTCCGCGCCTTCCCTCTTGCATTTACAGATGTGGCTGACCGGAGGCTGTTTTTACAGTAGCACTGCAGGTTGGTAATTCAGGTAATCAAATCTATCAACGCTAATTGCTGTCTTCCCACCAGTGCCTCTCAGTGCCGAGGTAGAATCAGTGCTGCACTTGAGGTGACATCTTTATTTTTAACCCTTTGTACCTTCAGAGTCAACATTTTTCCTTTCTGCCCTTTTCGACCTCACTTACTTACTACTCACTTACTACGTGATTTTACCACTGCAAGTTTGCGCTTTATTCCACTTTTCAATTGTCCTGCACAGCTGCTCAGATGTCTCTATTCTCTGGCTATATAATTCCGTCTGCAAGGTCATTTGCATCAAGGAGGGCTTCATATAACAACTGCTGCACCTTAAATTTAAAAGTGACAATCACCAACAAAAGGGATTTCATTTTCACTCTTATGGTTTTGAAATGGAACTGGTAATCAGATAAGATTCAACATAAGCATGATGGAAAAACAGATTAGAATGGAAGGCATGAGGCCAACCAGAGCGGATGGAAATGTAAATAAAGGACACTTTAAAGGCCAGCTTGAACACTTTGGTGAATTCACATTAGACATGTTCTGGTTTTAGCACTATTTTAATCAAAATGTGATGATAATTGAATGACTTAGAGAAACTCATTATTGGCAAACCTTTCTTTCAAAAAGTTTGAGACCATGCATGTTTACAGGCACTAGAAGTGTCTCAGAAAGTGAATACTTCAGATCCTTACAGAATTAAGTGACTCCAGTTTGATCACCAATTTAAGCATTTTTTGTTTCAACACATTTTAAACATGTTGCAGGTGATGTTAGGCAATGTGGGCCCATCTACCGCTTTAGACAAGATTTTAATTTTCTCAGATTGCATTTTGACAGACTGCCATTCAATTTGGTAGGGGTTATGGTTAAGGGTTACAGGAATAGTCATTTTAAAGTATGCTACTCAACCTCTTTTGACCATTTTACATAAACATTTTTAGTTGAATGTCTTAATTGATTATGAGCCAAGTTTGTCTGTAGGGAAAGCTCCTCAGGAGGAGTCAAATGTTGATTCAGTTCCGGTGCAGACGTGCTAGAAGCATGCTATTAGCTGTGCTCCTAGTGCTCCTTGTCTATTGGATTTTCTTATGTGCTTTTGAAAAGTTTAGTTAAGTTTGTTTTTGTTGTTTTTAGTTTTATATCATTTTCTTTCCAGAAACTCACCAAAACCAGCCTGAGCTGAACACGAATAAAACATACACCGTGTGAAGCCGTGTTTTTTTCAAAATAGCTTGAATAATTATTGTTTACATTTAGTCAAATTGTACTCAAGTAGCTGTCTATTTTTAAGTGTTCAGGTTTTCAAGGACATGAATATTCGGGTGTCCCAGGTGATGTGGACACCTGCCATGGAGACTGGAACCTAGCCTCTGTCAGCTGTCTACTGTCCCACACAAAACAAAAGCCTGGCCTTGAGACCTCTCATCGGCCCCTATGATGAAAAACACTGATAGTACGAATGCAGCCTTTGATAAGGACTGTATAAGTGATATAGTTTCTGCATTTGGGTGGAAAGTGCGTGACACAGGTGACGCTCAGCCTTGATGGGCAGTTGCCGCCTACGACAGCTTAACTGTCTGGAATCCCCTGCTGACGCACTGATCTGACAGGGCTTAACTGTTGGCTCAATACAGCAAGTAGAAGAAACAGGAGCATGCCCTGTGCCTTACATCCACAATCAGACACATCACATTTATGTACTATGTATTCAGTACATGTATTCCTAAATATAATTCATAAAGCAGATGTTCACAAAGAAATAGAATGAGTGACTCAGAGGCAGCAAAGCAGTGAATGATTCACAATTACTCGCAATAAAAGACCGAGACAGACAATGACAGGGCTGGAGAGGGTCAATTATCGTATTAAGCTAAAAAAAAGTTCTCTCTCAGATTCTCAATATCTGAACTTACTCACAAAGATGACATCAGGTCTACCTGACTACAGCTCTTGGATTCATGTTGTGCTTTGATTAGATTCACCTTACTGGAAACTGACTGCAGCTGGTATGATTAATACAAATGTAAATTTAAGGCTATTGAGGTGATTTATTTTGTCATGATCTTGTCAAGATGGAGACACATAACGAAATAGATGGCTTCCCCTCCCCCCTCTTTTCGGAGTCCGCTGCCCTTGATCCAAAACCCATGCTTTCTTCTCCAATGCTGATGAATGTATTTCTGCCATAGGTGATTCTTGTTTCAGTAATAGAGCTAAATAATGGTTAAAGCATCAGCAGGCATCTCACAATCCAGATGATTTAGGTACCTAAAATCTATAGCAGTGAAGCAATTAACTGAATATTTGCTATGAATGAGAACAGGAGGTGCGTTGCCAAAACTGATATTAAGAAGGTGTGGGATGGGGAGCAGTGCGCTTTGAGCACAGTAGGGGTCAAAGCAAAGGCATCTGTCGCTATTTTTACACACCAAGCCGCTTAGGAGTATTTCATAACATCAGTTCATATTTTTACACCACTGATTCATCTGTTTTGCTACATTCATCCTTCTTTTAAGTTCAACTAGTTCAGAGGATGAACTATATTCTAGATTGAGAGGTCAAATGGTCGTTTGCAAAAATGTTTCACTCAGGTTTTTCCTCCTTTCCTCTAATTAATTTGATCACTTGCTATTCTAAAGAAACATTACCAAAATACGCTTCACAAATTATAAAGGAAATGCAGCCAATGTGTTATTAGTTGTATCTATGACCACTCAAAAATTCTGTATCTTTCTATCAAGTCTGCACAGCTAAGTTTTGGCAAACGGTGCCTCGTACCCTTTCAGGAGGAACAGGCCAACATGAATATGCACCAATCAGACGGAACATTGAAAGGTCAAACAGGTGAGGTAAATAACATTGATCACCTCGTTACAGTGTTACGTCCTGCTGGGAAACCTTTGGCTCTGGCTTTTATGTGGATGACACTTGACATGTACCATCCACCAAAACACTGCTGCCGACCAAGCACCCCCCATCACGGAAACGGCAGGGGTCCCCACAACACCACAGCTGCTCAGTCAGTAGTGGCCAGAGGTACATGACAAAGAACCAAATGCGTCAAACTGGTAACCGAATTTCCTAGATCCCAATCCGATGGACCATCTATTGGTCTGGACTTGGCTCTGTCTCTTTGCGGCATCAGCGCAAGACTTCTGGGGGTGTCCTGCCTGTCTGGCACTAGGGCTTTGCTGGTGGATGTTGTGTGGGTTGCGAAGTGGAGCCTCCATGGATCACTTGTTCCACAACTTGTTCCAACATGTTCCATGGAACTTCAGTCAGATCTTGAGGCAACACTGACGCCGTCCAAGGTTTTACTTCACCTGTCAGCCATCTTTCTCATTACCTGTTAAAGGAAAGCATTAATTTGCCTTTTAACTCTGGTTTAGTTCACATCTCCTAAGGGAAACACTTATCTTATTCAATGTTAAACTTTCTTTTGCCACTACTTTGCCTGAGCTGGGTGTTACTTTGTACCAGCATATTATTAAGCCAGTAGGTCAGACACTCAAGCAACACAAGGCTTTAAAGGGGGGGATTGATTGTCAGTGTATTATTGTTACTTCAGCAGCTACTTCAGTCAGGATTAATTAACCTTAAATGTGCCATATGTAAGAATGTGGCCAAAAACAGTACTACACTCAAATTCAAAATATTGCGACATAGTAAACAAACTCTAGTCGATACTGAACAACACGGTGGTTGTGGCATAAGTGTAGCGCTCCTGAAATGACGCTAAACTAAAGCAAAATAACGTAATAACCTATTGTAATTTCCCGTTTATTTCCACTTGTTTCAGCCTGATGATGAGTGGCTCTAATACACACAATTCTGTTCTCTCAGTAAAGATCAAGATGTATTATTATTTATGGTAACGTTAGCTGTTGACTAGGGATGGACATATCAGATGGAATAACGTTATGCATGATATTTGACAGAACTGTCCTTCATTTTTGCCTCCCGTTTTATAATATTATATAGTTTATGGCGATCTACATGCAAAGACCTAAAGAGGACTCGAATTTGGCTAAGTGTCAAATGTAAGATTTTGTATTGTCCAGCCGCTGCTGGCAAATGCGCCGACAGCGGCTGGACAGCCCTGTCCAGCCAGCCGCTGGACAGGGCTGGACAGCAGCACGCTGGAGACCGGATGCCCGTA
>OMLP01017760.1:2049-17817 GCA_900302685.1 Spondyliosoma cantharus | reverse complement strand
CACCCTCCCGTCTTCACTTGGACTCTGGCCCTCCTCCTGACCCCCCTCCACTCTCCCGTCGTCTTTTTCGGCATCTGGAAGCTGCCCCTTGAGGGGGGGGTACTGTCATGGTTCTGTGTTTGGTGTTTATAGTTTGTTTTCTATGCCCTCTTGTGTCTTGTTGTCTCTGTGTTTGTCTCCCTCTGTCTGCCAGTGAGTTCTCCTCTGTGCTTTTCCCCCCTCGTTACCTCACCTGGTCTCCTCCCTCCTTTCTCCTCACCTGTCTCTCGTCTTGTCATCAGTGTCTGTGTATTTGTGTCTGCCCTGCCCTGCACTCCCTGCTCGGTCATTGTTTTCCACCAGTTGTTTCCTGCCTGATGTCCCCGTGTTTTCACCCCTTGGTCTTTTCCCGTATGCCTAGTCTCCGGTTTGGTTTTTGCATTTTGTACTCTGCTTTTGATTTGAACTTTGCTTCTTGATTTGTTACTTTGTTTCTTTGTGGCCTTCGGCTTTGTTTAATAAAGCTCGCTTTTTGTTCCCGACTTCTGCCGTCTGAGTCCGCTTTTGGGTTCACCCCTTTGAGCTTCCCCGCGATCCATAACAGGGGATCTTAACGATAAAAAGCAGTGGGATCCATAATGACACAACCAGTTTATGCTAAGATAACTAGCAGCTATCTGTAGCCTTATATTTAGTGGACAGACATATGAGTGATAATCTAACTCTCTACCAGAAAGCAAGAAAAGCTTACTCCCCAAAGTTTTCCTTTAAGGAATGGACTAAAATGTAATAAGCTTGGGTCGAATTGTAAATCAGTTTGTTTCTCCTCCTCTATCACAGAAATAATTTTAAATGCTCCATTGCCTGTCCAAGCGGTGAAATGCACAGGGGATTAGTAGAAAGTACAATGTAAAACAGCAACAAACCCACATGCTGGAATAGTAATCCACGAGCTGCAGCAGTAATGCTTCCCTGCGGTGTTATTAGTGTGATATTTTGACCTAACTGGAGTTTGTCAAGCATGAAAACACAAAGCACTTCCTTTCACCTCATTCCATTTTCATTTTATTCTCACGCAACCAAGACGGCTGATCTGAATGTCTGAATATCAGTGCACAAGCTCCTGGAAATATGGACAGGCTTTTTAAAACGTGCAACAATGTGATTTCCCTCGTGGGTAATGAAACTGAAGTCTTTAACTTATCAATGGGAGACAAGGATCAAAGGAATCATTTGGTAAACGTGAAGACTTTGGAAAGAATACTGAGTTCAGGCTGAGGTAGAAGTGCTGTTGAAAGGAAATGTGCAAACACATTTTCATTTTCTGCCTACTGGTGTAAAATGAACAGAAGGGGAGATTATTTTTGTGAGTGCAGGTATAGCCCCTACACCTCACAGTGAATCAATGATTGATGATTTACCTGATAGTCTAATAATGATCTGTCCCTAATTGGATAGCCAGCGGGCTCTGAACTCGAAAGACGAGGATCAAGAAGTACTGACATACCATCGAATTTGGCATCATTACCATTTATTGTACCATCACAAACTTTCAGAGAAAATGCAATGAGTGCAACAGAGGCTGAAAGCAGCCGAGGCCTCACCTGCAGCCTACAGTAGCACAGTACTGCGATGATAAGGAGTAATATTACTGTAGCTAGAATTCCACCAGTGATGACCACTGTCCCGGCTGTCATTCGAATGGCTCTCCATCAACACCCTGCAGAGAGCAAGAGAAGGGAGGATGGGAGGAGATTAGCACAGAGAAGAGTAGAGGAGGGTGGGGAGCAAGTGAAAGAAGAGATGACGGAGGAGAAAGCACACAATTCATCAGTACAGTGGCTTCATTAAGTAGATTATAACTGTGTCTCATCTCAGTGGTGCTTATTGAATTATCCAGCAGTTAGGAGACATGTAATAGAATCATCCCACAAATGCTGCTCATAATATGGATGGGATCTGCAGGCCTGAACACATAGAAAAATGAAGCATGAGGGAGAGGAAAAGCAGCATTCAACAGCAGAACGGGGATGAAAATGCAGAGAAGCCACGAGCAGTGGCAGTGAATTGACATGGAGCGAGGGGGGAGAAAGAGGTCAAGATGAGGTAATTAAGAGTCACGGAAAGGGATTGTTGAATGGATATGGGAGGGAGAGTTAAAATGATGGAGGGGGTGAAGAGGGCGGTGTGATAGATAGGCGGGGAGAGCAGAAACCTAAACAATGGGGTACATGGAAATGACGAGGGAGAAAGAGGAGATAAAGTTGGTTTGATGACAAAGGAAAACGGGTTCATCGGGCGAGAGAAAAGATAAATAAGGAGTGGTGAGAAAAGAGAAGGGATTCTGCTGAGACTTTTTTGTGATGAAATCTTCAAGCCAAGCTCATCATTGAAAGAAAAACAGATATTTTTTTATGCACACACCCCAGACTGACAAATGCCCGATTCCGGAGACATGTTCATGCCCACTACTTAAAAAACA
Organism: Spondyliosoma cantharus; assembly: GCA_900302685.1. NCBI lineage: Eukaryota > Metazoa > Chordata > Actinopteri > Spariformes > Sparidae > Spondyliosoma > Spondyliosoma cantharus. Next base: position 15,356 of record OMLP01017760.1, on the reverse strand, counting down.
ACAACAAAACACCTGTGGGTCTATGGGATTAGCGGTTATGGGGCAATATTAAAGGTCTAATATTGTAGAAAGTGAGATTTGCAAGTATATTTTGATTATACAGCAGGTGTATACAAATACTGTGAAAGTATCAAAATGCTTAATCCACGTTGAAATGCCCACAGTCTACAGTTTAAACAAGCCGTCAGGACTTCTGTAGCATTGTGATGTCACAATTGTATAGGGCCCCCAAAAGGTCTGTGGTTGCAAAAACCCTGACAGAGCTAAAGTGGGATTATGGTGGGCAGTGCTTGCTCAGGCCTGGGAGCGCTGTCCAATCAGAGCAGACATCAGGAGGAGGGGCCTTAAAGGGCCAGGCACCAAAACAGAGTTAGAAAGAGGGTGAATAGAGGTGCTGCAGTAATTGACAGAATGTGATTTTTTTTTTCTTTTTCTAACATTTAAGTAAAGTAAACATGATCTCATACACCCAAAATAAAAGTACCATATGGGAACTTTAAATACTAAATGTGTCTTTTGGAGAGACATAACTTTTGCCATAGTTGTATTAATGGGACTACAGCAGTTCACAGAATAAACACAGAAATGCGGTGTTTGTATTACCCGGCTCAAAAAATATAATACTGTATGAAAAACGGAATACTTCTAAATATCTTGCACATAAACCAATATAATATAAAATATATATACATACACTCTAAACATATAAGACATTTTAAACAGTAAAGTACTGATCTTTGTAAATACAGTATTATACAGTATTATAAATATTGATATCTTTGAGAGACACACACACTACTTCAACACTTTTGAAATCATCAACTTATACAGTAGCAGTGTCATACTGTAAAGGTCACATTATACAGTACTTACATGCTGACAACTGTAATTGCCAGTACTTTTACTGGTTCAGTAGTTAGCAAGGCCATTTTGTTACAATGTATAAAAACAACATGTCTTTTTTTTGAAAGGTTAGAATCTAAAACTTGTCAACACCAGTTAATTGAAAGAGACAATAAAAAAACAATAATTTCAGAATGAATGTATTCTGCTTGGTGTCACAGCTGGTAGTCAGTGATTTATGGTTCACCATATGCCTAATTTATAATAAACTGATCTACATAAAATAGAACAATGCATACCAACACATTGACTGATCAGATGTATAACAGGAACAGGTGGAGAGAAATCCTTTGTCAGTAGATACATAGATGCATGAGGGTTTTTTCAAGGTTACGATGAAACAATATTTTGAGCACTGATTCCTTAATCAGGTGCATCTCCTGATGAAACAAGGATTATCTAAAAGCCTAGACTGAGGAGATGTCAGATGAAGGAGGGAAAGAACAATGTTATGATGAATGTGATGAATGACATGACACGTTATATTTGCAATTAAGGTGACAAAGATGTCAGCAGTGTGCTGTGATTCGTCAATAAGCAGATAGAAAAGAAACAGACACCAGAACAGAAACATAATAATGGGAGCTGTACCGCTCAAAGCTGACAGAGAGACAGATCACGACCTTTGCTGCATCAATCAGCAGGAAACATCCAAACGGACAGCTGTGGGTGACCTTTGAACTCTGACCTTAAAAATCAGAGCTTGGTGATGCATGAGTTTTGAGCTCATTCATCAAGCTGTGCAGCACTGCGACGCAGATCTACATTCACTGTTTGGCTCTAACATGCTGTCCTTTTGTGTGATTCACAAAACCCAAGCCACATCCTGTATACAATCTACATGAGGCTAAATCATTTTGTTGATTTTGTCTGTTCAGGTAGTTGAAATTTAATTGAAATGACTGGGGGTGAATGGCTGGAGCTGAACGCTACAGCACATCATAGGAACATTTGCAGCAGTACGACTGAATTGACCTCATTCTCAGTTTATTAGATCAATGCTCCCCCTTTAATTACCTCTTTTCAGTCTCTACAGCAGCTGGATTACAGGAAGAAGCCTCGGGCCTCGAGGCTTTAAATATTAATTTTACTCTTGGAGGTAAAGCACATTCATCACAAACATTGTAATGTCATTCACATTGTCAAAAGTAATCCCTCTGTTCTGCCTTCCCTGCACTGTACAGCAGAAAAAGTATTTAAAGTTGTCACAAAACTGAAGCATTTGATATACGCAGCAGTCAGAGTGTATCCATCAACAATAAATGGAATCATTACTCATGCATACAATAATCTGCCATATAACAACAGCAGTTAAAGTGGAACTACACTGTAAATCCCGGACGGAGGACACGTACAGTAGTGCTACACTGACTTTTGTGCTACTTTTGATGGTGTTGGCTTTATATGTGTCTGCAAGGCATGGATATGTTCAAATTTGTATGTTTCATACATGTCATGTCAGCAATTCAACAACAACATTCAAATTACATGTGTATGAGCTGACCTTGGAGGGGCTGGTAGTGGCCGAGCAGCCCAGCAAGATACCAGTGTCTAACATTTGTAAGCATGTAACCAATGGATCTTTTTAACGAGATATTGGGTCATTTTGCAGCTGTGTTTGTGGGGACAGAACCAGGTAAGCCAAAACGTGATCTTTTCCCTAACTCAAGGCAAGGGCTTTCTCGTGCCTAAACCTAACCAGAGCATAAGGACAGAGTTTTCACAACATATAAAACAAAATTGAGCAGAAAGAGCATAAAAAATCTAGATTTTAATACATCAAACAATGATTTTCAACAGATTGCAGTATATTGCCAACATTTATTTCGCGAGTGGAGTTACAGAGATCACAGCAACTGCAACATGTAAAGAACGAAAGCAGGATTTCTGCTTGCCATACTCAACGTTAGAAAAAAATACAGACAGAGTCTTCTGTCTGAACTCTGCGTTCATTAGTGCCAATTGTTCAAGTGAGATTTGAGCCCAGGACAAGATGAAAACATTTTAAAAATGGTTAAAAATGGAACTTCGCCTGTAGAACAACTGGCAGGAGGAAAAAAATTAGTTGAACACTGGTGAAGGAAAAGTGGAGGTCTGTGCCAGACCAAGTTGACTCATAGCGGCACCCTCCAGTGGTTGAATTGCTTAACATCCCTGCCAATATGAAGGATACATGAAAGTACATACAGTATGTGGCAGTGATGGTTATATTGTTTGAAAGTGATGTATCTATTTTTTGCACGTATAGGGAACATGAATGAGCCTTTGAATTAAGAATTTCTACATTATTAATTATCTTGATATTTTCTAATCAGTGGAGTATTTCTTGAAAAATCCACAATGTCCCACAATGTTACATTTGCAGTAACAGCTGCATGAAGCAGGATTATATTAATATTACATACTAGCACATTCTAAGAAATTAATTACAGAAAAATTGTGATTTGATGGTAAAGAAATGTTCTGTAACTCGTGCTGCTTGTTTAAATGAAATGTAAATGAAATTAATCAACAGTTAAGATACAAAAACTCCCACTAGAAAAGAGTAAGAATGATGCAAATACTTGAGGTAGGTGTAGAAAACTGAGCTTCTGACAGTAATTGGATATACAAAAGCTTTTTTCTCCTATCCAGTAACTTAAAATTATTATTATTCCAGTGTCCTTTTGCCCTCTTGCTTCATGTCACTGATGTAAATATGTGTATCACCACACAACGATTTAGAGGAAATGGAAATAAAAAAAAAGCCTTCGGTCAGTTCCCAGGTTTAGTAACATCCTTATATATTTGGGGAAAACCCTGCAGATACTTGACAGATGTGGGTATAACCCTTCCTCCCTTCATTACATCCACAATCTGGAAGTGTCATAGGAGCACACCATCACACTGCATTGTGGATAATTGCCTGAAACCAAAAATAGGCCAGCAGGCTTGTTGCTAAGCTATGACTCAATGGTGCACGCCATTATCAGCAGCAAGCACACAGCACTATAGGCCTGTGTTGTCAAGATCTGACTCAACTGTGACATGGACACACCCTAAAATAGAAAAAAGTGCAAAGAGAAGCAGGAACACTGACACAAAATATGAAGCATTGTGAGGTGAATCAACAATCACACAATTTCCTGCTTACCTTTCATTTAATTTACATCGACTGTGTTGCTGTTTCCACTTCTACATCCTGCTGTAAACAATATTGTCGCCTCCATGTCTGCATCCCTCAGCCTACTCATATAAAGAGTGTCTACTATTCACCAAGCGACTGACAGCTCTGACCTTCTCACCCTGACCACTTCTAACCCATGTTGAATTCCTTTGTGGGTTACTTGTCTAAACTGTATTAGCTTTCGTTCTGATATGTATCTCCAGAGACGCTCTACAAAGTTAGAATGGATCCGCCTGTCTGTACAGTAGCTATCTGTTCTGTCTACAAACACAACACAGCTAGTCTCCCCTCCGGCTGGAATACAACTGGACTCTAATCCAATCTGTAGGCCACCAACCGAATCGATATGGAGGCACAACAAGAACAGAGCGTTTTTGGCCTAGAGTCCGCGTGGAAAGTGAGGTGATTTCTGGGATATTATTGGGGTCAGGACACAAGAAATCAAGGAGTCTGAAGTCTAAGCGTCTGTCTGACCTATATCTTTGAATCTGAGACTTATTGATGTAATACAGGCCTCTAATCAATTCTCCATGATTGCTTTAATTAGAGCTTGATTAAATATTAATAATCTAAAAATGGATCAAATGACAATGTGTGATGTGCAAAGTCTCTCATGTAGTGACAAACCCACAGAGAATAATCACCCAGCTCTGCAGTTCCCCTCAACTTTCTGGAGCGCTTTACCATCTTTCAGCTCGTTGTTTTGGTTTTACAACATTCAGCTTTATAACAGATGCAACTATTGCAATTTTCTTGTGAGCTGTAAGCTATTTTATTGCAGCAATTATGTAAATCTGAATGGCACAGAATCGGATATATGTGACGGAGGATTCTAGTCCCAGGCTGATCAATTGGTGCATCTCTAAACTTCATTATTTTGGATCCGACCACATCAGGAAGCAGTTTCTCTATGAACCCCTGTGTCACCTACCAAGCACCAAACAGCAGACGGACAAACTTACTTGGCTAGCTGTTGAACACTGGTGGAGACCAAAAACAGAGATAAAAGGAGAGTGATATTGGACTTAGATTCACCTTTGCTCTTTGAGGGGAAGTTTGCCATATCAATGCAAAGATGGGTCATAATTAATGCTTCATTAAATATTAAACATGTGACACAGACAAGCATGCAGCACTAATCAATATTTAATGCTAACAAAGGATTAACTGTGTCATGACAAGTCTGCAGCTTCACTCTACTTTATAGGGCATTAAAGCATCTTTCAGCTCATTGCTTTGGTTTTGCACATTTACTGTTTTGGTTCACTCTCAACGCACTCATCAACATTGTTTCCAGCAGCAGACAGTTGTTGCCATTGAAAGCACTCAATTACTTCAGCAGCCAAAGAGTCATATATTACCCTCAGGAGTTGGTAGACACAAAAACAAAGTTAAAATGAGAGAAATTAATTAATCAGGGGACAACATAGATTTATGTGCTTTCGCACCACCAATGAAGGCACCAACCAATCTTATTGTATGAAACAGATTTCACGTCACGACTCATGGCGAAGGCAGTTCTGTTGATTTTTAATATGACTAGGACACAAAATTATAAAGACAAAGTGACAAAGATGACTTGAGGTGAGGGTCTGCGTACGTAGATTGCTCTCTGCACAGGCACAGCCTATATATGTGGGATTTACCAATGGGGTACTGAAGCGGTTATAGTCACCTCTGCTCTTTTCAAATCCATCAGTCTATTTTGATAAAAATAGACTTCTTACCTTGCAGAACATGGAAGTTGCTGGTCTATCACTGCTTTGATTAGTCAGCCAATATGAGGCCTCAATGCAACAAATTTGCTGACAGGTTTTTTGAATTTCACATGTATTTGTCACATCCTCGGTGTGTAAAAGCCTTCATTATATCACTTCACATAATGAATACAGTCAATTAGACGGTGTTCTGTATAATGATTTTAAGTCAAACATACAAATCAAGGATGCAGTGTCATGTTGATGCAGACAAACAAATTCTGATGAAGACAAAATACATTATGATGGCAAAATGTATTATTGGGTGTGTTATGAGCAGCATCTCCTGTGGTGGTATTGAACTGTTTCTTTAGAATATTGGTCCTGCACCTTAACCTCTGACCTCTCTCTAATTGGTGCACACACAGCAAAAGCTCACACACAAAACACACAAACGGTAAAGGGACACAACACACAACAGTCACATCACAGAATAATATCAAGCAAGTCAAGGATGCGTTACTACTGCAAATCTGGACAAGCTTACACACACAACCACTGACACAGGAAAAGTCATTACTCTCACACACACACACACACACACACACACTAAGATACACAGACATATACATGCATTAGTCATTGTGTAGAGAAGGCAGGCGATGTGTATCTCCGAGGGCTCCCTTAATCAGAACCGCATGTGAGGGATGTGTTACAGCGAGGCGACGAACAGCTTTAATTATTTAAACACACACACACACACACACACACTGTAACCCGCAACCCAGAGTCCATTGCGAAACAGCGCTGGAGAATGGCAAACTTGTCTGCTCAGCTCCTTTTACTGGTGTTCGTCCACAGGAATGACAAGAAGTTAGGGCCGAGAGAAGAATAGCATCGGGCACACGCACGCACAAACACACACGAACACTCACATGCGATGATTTTAGTACTAGCTAACATGCTCAGACAAGTGGGCTTTGGAATAAACTGCCACGCTTTGATGAAACATGGCAGGGATCACAGCAGAGGTCTTGCTAGGAATAATGGCTGTTGACAGGCTTTCAAGCCGAACGGGGAAGAAACACACAGTAGGTGGCGGGTTCGAGTCATACACAAGAGACAATAACATGCCCTGAGAACAATGGGATGAGCTCTGTTACAGCTGCAGCTGTCAAGGAGTGATTTCACACATAGATTTGCAGCCATATACAGTCATGGCTCACACACACATACATGGTTCTCTGGGGAACTGATGCAAGCCAAACAGTCTCAAAAAATGTGTTCAACCATGTATAAAAAGTTTAGCAAATGACGTCCTTCAGGGTGATTCAGGTTCTCTGCCAGGAGTTTAAACAACAGAGCTTCATTATTCTAATACAAAGAAAGACACCATGACCAATGCTTCATTAAATGTCCTTACAAAGCCGGTTTGATTAGAGCTTTTTGTCCCCCATGAGTCGTTGTCTACCCTCTAATAAACTGCAATCAGAGGGTATTCAACTTGTTTTGGCCAAAATAATTCACATCTTACATAACATCCACCTACAGGCAGTATCATCTTGTCTGAGGAAATAACAATTCATTCTTACGCAACATTCATCTTGTCTATCATCACTTACATACGGTATGTATACATGCAGTGCATCATCATGACGATAATGAGCACCACTGTGATTCACTTCGGACACTTCTTTTGCTGTTTCTCTGGAGCACACCCTGTCCAGCAATGACATGCCTGTGATACAGAGGTACGGCTTTAAAGGACTAGTTCAGAATGTTTGGAAATGCAGTTATGAGCTGTCTTGCTACAAGATTATTGATGTTACTCTGTTTGTGGGTTAAAGGTGTAATGTATAGGCATTGGAAACCTGTTGAATTTATGCTCAAAACAAATTGGTGGCAGCATATCATCAGAGTCACCATAACCTGCTGCTGACTATTGGTGCCACTAGCTTGTTAGCTCAGTTAACCATGCAGCTTGCAGTCTAGACTAGGTAGCTGTTGTAGCTTAGCATAAAGACTGGAATCAGGGGGAAACAGCTTGCTTGACTCTCTGTAAAGTTCATAAACATACTTATGAGTGCTCCTTAAATTGCCTTTTTGACACTTTGTCTTCTTTGCTTAATCTGAACACAAATAGTCATAATAGTCAAATATGGCTTCAGAAGAAGTCACATGATCAATATATCTCAACTGGCAACCTCACTGTGACGACGAGACTGTACTTCCCCTTAAAACAACAAATTACTTCTACATATTTGTTTGTATACTGATGAAAAAAATAAGATATAAATAGTTAATTATTGAGTATTAGCCATGCTGGTAGGTGTATTCTTGAGCTTTTGACAAAGACTAACTGTTTCATCCAGCTTTGAGTCTTTATGCTAAGCTAAGCAAATAGCCTCCAACCCTTAAATGTATTACCTCCACATGGACATGAGCTTGGTATTGATCAATCCTCCTATCTAACTCTCTGAAATAAAAGTTATTTTCCAAAATGTTGAAATATCCCTTAAAGCAAAACTCTCGCCAAAATGCAACCTAGGCTTTTTTGTGTGAATGTGCATGAGTCAAACCTTTGTGTAAAAGCATAATTACGACGAAAGAGGCACTTTCAAGATTTACCGTATTTTCGTTTTCGGGTCAAGCTCCTTTTTTAATGGGAGTGCTAGGGGCAAATTTCGTGTTAGCATCAAAATCGCTATTTTTAAAACACTAAGAAGGCTCGACAAAACATGAAACGTTGCTCGTAGTATCACCAGGGTCTCTACACATGAACACGAGCATTGAGAATTGTTGTTGTTGTGTACACAGAGTTTATTAAAAATAAAGTCACCTTAGCAGTAGCTTGTTCCACTAACAGTCGTCATGGCAGCCGAGAAGTATCGATCTCTGAATACAACGTAACATGGAGGACAGTTAAGGTGGAATGCTGCTGTCTTCCGGCAACAACTATCCACGCAATATCTCACGTGACTTTTCCGGCTTTTGGTTTTAGTGTTGTTTCATATATGAGGCTCCTTTTTCACCTTCAAGGTCAATATTGTTTTTTGCTAACGACAAAACAACAAATTATCCTTGCATTTATATGGAACTAAGCTTTAGGAGCAGTCCACCTTAACTCGCGTCCATGTTACATTGCATTTGGAAATCGATACTTTCCAGAGCAAGCTACTGCTACGGTGAGTTGTTCAAAAACTTTTATTTAAGCTAACTCTGTGTACACAAACAATGTTCTCAATGCTTGTGTTCATGTGCAGAAACCCTGGTGATACTACGAGCAAAGTTTCATGTTGTGTTGAGCATTCTTAGTGTTTTAAAAATAGTGAATTTGATGCTAACATAGCTCTCCCATTGAAAATGAGCTTGACCCGAAAACGAAAATACGGTAAATCTTAAAAGTGCCTCTTTCGTCGTACTTATGCTTTTACACAAAGGTTTGACTCTTATACATTCACAAAAAAAGCCTAGGTTGCATTTTGGCGAGAGTTTCGCTTTAAAGATATTCCCCTTTCTGATTTTTGCAGATGAGGAGATCAATCCCAAATAAAAGGACATGCAAGTGTTTCTAACTAATAAATCCTAATTTAATTGATTTGCTCAAACAGTCATTTCAAGGCTTGAACAGGCGTGAAATATCCATGTGTCAATACAATTTGGAACACAAACCAGAATGAAGCCCGCATGCACGTGCAAGTGTTCCGCCAGAGGGAGAGATGAGTTCATTAAACATTAACATGACGAAGAAGTTGAATTCATGAAAATGAGCTTTAGCTATGATGCAGTGGTGTCACATTGATTTGACTGGATGTTTATTTATTTATTTCCTAATCTCCATTAAGCCTCAGTGCAAGTGGTAATATAGACCCAAAGGAGTTTTCACAAACCCACACTAATAGACCGAAGTACACATTTTTTTTTAATAAGCTTACATTCCTCTTTAAGCCTTGTCACAATATTATCCTGCCTGGCTGCCCTGACCCTGACAGCAGCATCACTTGATTTTCCATCTCCTGGCTCTCCCTGTTCCAGCATAAAATTTCACCAGATGTGCAAAAAAAAAAAAAAAAAAGTACTACTAAAAGTGCTACTGTTTCATTATGTCCCTGCAGCCACCTCCAAGAATAATGACTCACAGAAGTGGCCTCAGGTAAAATCCCTTCCTCCTCATTGCTCTCCTGAATGGCTTAGCTCTGCCTAAACTCTGAACTTTACTCAGGACTCTGGGAAATCCCAAAGTATGTCCGGCAGAGAGGAAAAGGGAGAGTTCAGGTTAGTGGTAAAGAAAAGAAAAAGGTTTTCTCATTTAGAGCTGATTGCAAACCTGGAATAGCTTTTACCCCTCTCATTTGCTGCCTGGGCTCTATTCTGTAATTAGCACCCCTCTGTGAATGATATATCATAAAAATGGCTCTTGGCTAGTTTGAATATAGCACCATGGAGAAAAAACTTAACGGTGACCTGGGGGTCGCTTCATTTAATTCTACAGCTCGCTAAATGACTCTCATCCATCTGAATGACCTTGCTTGGTTGTTCTTCCAGTTCAGATTGCATGCCGCTGTAACTTTACCTGTGTTGGGCATGATAAGCAACCTGGCTTGTGCACAGCATACTATCTTTTTCGACAATGTTTAAAGGTTTTACTGTGAGGTCCCGATCCATTTTAGGAATGTTGTGGCACATACTTTAATGTTGTCAAATTGTGTAAAATTAAGTAGTATCATCACCTGCCGCAATTGGTTTTGGCTCAGTTTTTGTATTCCATTATTAAAGGGCACATGTAATTATCAAGGACAAGCCAGGACATTTTTAAGGGAGTTTCCACTAAAGAAGTTTTACATTCAAACATTACAAAGATTTATCCAGGTTTCACTTTTCCACTTCTCTCAAAGCCATCTGCTCGTATCTTCTTCTTATCTCTTATGACTAATGTACTTCATCATGCATAATCAATACTGGATCTGAATGTGACCTGTGTTCACCTGAGTCCATGGTGGAAGCAGTCACCCCTAACACTGTGTGCAGAAATGTAACAGGATGGATGGATTGTTTCCCACTTAAGTGCTGTAATCAGCTCCTAGAGGAAATCACATTATTAGGGAGCTTTTATGAGCCACATCTGTCCTCAGATAAAGGCTCTGATCATGTCAGCGAGGAAGTGATCTTTGAACTGTAGATAAAAGGCTTTTAAAAGGATGTCATCTGTAAGTACATTCATTTCTCCGGAATTGTCTTTTGAATGTTTAAGAAAATGAGCGTTCACATTCTAATCATCTAAAAAATAATTGCATGCAATCACATTTTGTCAATCTGTCACTGCACTTCCTGTCCCTCCCCTCTGTCACACCATGCTCTACCCTCTGCTGTGCAAATAATACCAGTGGTCTGTGTGTGACAGGCTATAATCTCGGCACCAGCAGGAGCTGAAGTTGGCTCGCAGATATTTCGGTCCTTTGAACTTCACTGTTGATAGATTGAAGAGTCCTGAATGTGAGTGATGCAAGGGGTAAAAAAGCCCATTTGGGTCGAAAGTTACTGTGCTAGCAATGTAAACGCTAAAACTCAACTGGTGCCCGAGCTCCCAGTCCAGATCGCTAGCTGCACAACCAACTGAGCGAAATAGCTTATGACAGCTACACTCAAGCAGCAGTTAGCCGTTACTCACTAACTTACAGGTGATATGCTACCCCCTATTTGTTTTAAGTATGAATTCTACAGGTGGTTAATTCTAGCATATTGCCCCTTTAAACAATAATCCCATTTTACAGAAAAACAGATTGGATTAAAGAGGAAAGGAGCCAAAAAGGTTTATGAGCATCTGGATACACTGATGAACCAGTGGAGACAACAAGTAACAAACAACAAACAAAAGGCTGCAACAGGCGTTAGAATCTGAGGTGTTTTACCACGACAAGGGCTGACTATGACATAATCTGACTGACTTCCTCTTCTGCCGGGTCACCATGCTCATGTTCAGCCCTGACCAGTGCAAGCAGTGCTGGACACACAGCAGAACCTACAGCCAGTGGTCAGCTACAGAGGCTCAACAATGGCCCAGGGCCACCAGATGGATGAATGTCAGCTCGGTGTGTCATGGCCATTAGATACAAATGGTAACCAAGCATGCAATTGCGTCCAACACACTGAGTCGAAGCAGTCTTACAGTTGTGTTTGTGTGCACATCTCTTTCTTTTTTTAAAAAACATAGTTGAGTGAGTCCATGTGTTATTCCCTTCCACGCACCTCAAGTAACTTCACTCTGATAGCATGAGACCAGTAGTTACTGTTTCTGCTTAGCGCTGCATAAACACAGCCGAGAAGAGCGGAGCCACGACTCCACAGCGTCTCCATGCTCTCAGAAATAAACTGCTGTTTATGACAGAATATCAGTCTGTCGAGAGATATTTATGCAAACTCTCCACGCTGTTTGTTCCTTCATATTAATAACAATAATGAAATGCAACAAATATAACCCAATCTCAGCACTTTTCGCCCAGTACCCCTGGCAGTGCACAATCTCTGCGTGTTTTGTATGTGTGCACATTCCGTTCTACTCTAACTCCGAACCAGATAACAAAAGTAGCTGCTGCCTGCCACTGGATCGCTCCAGAGTTATAAGTTCAGTGTCAGTCACGTCCGCTCCTGAGAAATCGTAGTGACAGAGGAGACAGTTAGGACATTAGGACCTCCTGGTGTGAAAAACGTTCGCCATGCAAACATCGAGCACAGTCTGCCCCTGTGACGGATTAATAGATTATTGCAAAACACTCAAATGTGTAATGATATGAAACACACACGCATCCCTGCACACACACACACACATACACACACCTTCCCTCTAGCTACACGGTCGGTTCAGGGTAATACAATGCCCTCAAATAAATGTAATTCCTTTCCCCTTCCCGAATTAGATAAGACACCATTAAATTACATTTGCTCTTTGACACTTGACAATGAGATCATTCCAATTTTAGACTTTTTCTCTCCCCAAGCAACAGTGTGGTACATATAATTCCAGCCCTTCAGGGGGTATCTGTGAGGGATGGTTAGCTTAGCTCAGTTTGGACTGACTGGTGAAAATGTGTCTTAAAGAAAGGTTCAACCAAAAATGACATTTCAGTCATCATCTTCTCATCCCCAATGCTGACACAAAGTCAGGTGAAGTTTCGTAGTCCACAAAACATTTCTGGGGCTTCACAGCAAAACAGCAGCGCAGCATTCTCCTAAACAGCCGAAGAAGATAGGGGCTTGTTTTAAAATGTTAAAAAAAACATTTGAAAAAGCTGAAATCTTCATTGTAGCTGCTAAGCTAAAAGCCTTCTGGAGACCTGGGCTGTGTCCAAAATCACTCACTGCTCCATATATAGTGCACTACATAGTGACTACGCCATTTTGTAGTGCTGTCCGAATGTCTAGTGGGAATTATACCCTACATAGCGCACTAGAAAGTTAGAAAGTCCGTTTTTCTTTCTGCCGTTGAGCTCACTATATAGTCCACTATGTTGGACTCACTATGTAGTGAGTAAGGAGTAGGGAAT
>OMLP01017756.1:0-13544 GCA_900302685.1 Spondyliosoma cantharus | reverse complement strand
TCAGAATCTGGGAAAGTTGACCACTGTGCAGCTGGGTCATGATAATGCTGGACTGCTGGCTAAATGGCTGGTGGACTGCGTCATGGCGCGCAATGAGATCACAGGACACACCTACAGGTGAGTGGAGGCTGAGCATTTGAATTCAGGTTTGCGGCAATACTGATCAGTCAACTGCTTCAGTCTATACTGAAATATGCAGTTCAAGTTGTTTTTAGAGCAATTACCCGTTTCATTTTCAGAAACCTTTAGTTTCCCTCTGTGTTTGTAATTTTTTTAAATTTACACACTACATCATTATGAAAAACAGCATTGCCAATACAGATCCTGGATACTTATTCAACATTTTCTTGGATGATAAGGTCTAGTGTCGTGTCAGGTCTCCAAGACCTTTCAGAGAAAAAAGAAGCAGTGAGAATATCGAAATATCGAAATAATAAACAGAGCGAAACAACCAATAGGACAAAAACAGATCCACCACTCTGCTCTTTCTGTCTCCTCAAGGTTTCCATGTGGTCGGTGGCTTGGTAAGGGCATAGACGACGGCAGCCTGGAGAGGGTTCTGATTGGAGAACTAGTGATGTCCAGCGGAGAGGAGGATTCTGGGAGAGGCTGCCGCACTCCCCCACTGCAGTGCTCGCCGTCACAGACCAGACGCATCAGCATCACATCTCTGTCTGGGCGAGGGTACAGTGAGTATCTGTCAGGATTCACATACTGATGTGCAGGGATTGGTCAGATCAGGAGAAATATAGGATAGGTAGAGATTTAAGGAGAGTTTATATACAGAGAGGAGAAAATAGCACTTAGCACAGTAATTTTACCAATCCATTAATATGTACTTTTGGAAATTTATCAGTTGGCTGTAATGTTTGCAAACTCCAGACTCAATATTTCAATGCTCTCTCTCTGCTAGAAATGAAACTGCGGTGGAGAATAACTTAATAATTGGCCTAAAATTACTATTTTATTTTTTGTACATATTCATATTCATACACTGAGTCTGTTTATTTTCAAACACTGTATTTAACCACTATTTATTTATGCATCCAACCTCAACAATGCAATACTCTGGCAATACTCTGACACTTTATGTATATAATGCACATTTTTGCCTCCTGTGTATATATAATGCACGTAATGTATAGTCCTGTCTATATTTTATCTTTTCTCTTATTCAAATCTTTTTAGTATTTTTAGTATTCTAAGTCCTGTACTTATTGTATGTCTGTATGTCTGTCTACCTGCTATTGTGACGAGTGAATTTCTCCAATGTGGGATAAATAAAAGTCTAAAGTCTAAAAGTGATAAAAAAAAAAAACTAAATATATTGAGTCTACAAACACTGGAATATAACTGTAAAATACCTTCTATGGGTAAATCATATGAATCATATAATTATATTATTAACTCCCAAATGGTCTTATAAAGCCCCACATTAACAGAAATGACCTGACCTCAGCATCTTCAATGCTAACTGTGGTCCTGTTAACATTATAATGTACAGTATTAAACAGCAGTTCGGTCATGCTTATAATGTAAGGTTGATGGCACTTCCTTTCTCTACTTTTATATTGATGTAGCTGTTTTTCCTTCCAGAGCCGACCTCAGCCCAGATTCAAGAGGCCACCGGGGAGGCTGTCAACAACATCATCAAACACTTCCACAAGCCAGAGAAAGAGGTAAGTGACTGATCTCAGTATCACTAGTGTATCAATTGCTCTGATTAACAATAACTAAAACTTATTTATCATTTGCTTTCACTGCTGTACTTCCTCTAAATCCTTCTCTTCACTAAACTGTCTGGATGAAATATGCTCTGTTTATTATGTTTGTGGTGTTGTATGGTTGGTTCAACAGCACTTCTACTGCCACAGCCACAGAAACAGATGTGCTACAAATATCTCACACCACTTTATACAGCAGACTATTAGTGGCCTCTGTCAGAGGAGTGTTGGAGAGAAATTAGTTGGGAATGATTCATACAGCCACAAAGAGGCCATAAACCAGGCAACACTGAAAATCTGTCGCAATGAAGCCAGCACTCGAAATCTTACATGGCTTTTGTGAAGATGTGGCATCAACAGTGTTGTCCGGATGATGATAGTGGGCCCTTGTACATTGTTTGCTAAAAGTAGCTGAGTTAGGAGAATCTCACAAAAAACTAGCACCCAGAAGTAAATGTAAATAGACTCCTTGGTCACTAAAAAATCCCTCACTCATTGCATTGCAGGTGATGAACTTCATCATGTCAGTGTTTTGGAAAAATAAACCCACATAAAAAAGAAGCATTTTGTGCAGCACTACAGAACTGCATCATAAAAGGAAGACTTTATGGCCACTGGAAAAAAATATTACGATATCAATATAGTCAGTGTTTGATAGCAAATACAATATACCCGATGGGTCATTAATTCACTAGAAGCAGATCTAAATGATATTTGTATTGTAGCAATGTATCAAAAGAGTGAAAACAGAGCCAACAGCCATTGTCATTGGTTTTCATCGTTGTTTAGCTGTCCAGCCACAGCTTCACTGTTTTGGTTCACTCCTGCCACTCTCAAAGCAGATAAGACAGCAGATAGTAGTTTTCAGAGAAAAGGCTCTAATAAACCTACTGTACTACTACAGACCGTGGTCAGGTTTCCATCCAGGTACAGGGGAAATTTAAACATCATTTTGTGAGAATCTGCCAAAGAAAATAAGCAGTAAGTGGTACTAATTATTTAATGTCCTAATAAGAAGACAGCACAATGCCATTACGTAGCTAAAAGAGGTCAGTCAAACCTAATAATGTTGGAAAAATGTAGAAAACAAGATGGACATATAAAATGTCTTTGTTTCATATATCGCTGTGAGGAATGTTAGAAAGTCTCATTGCCTCACACACATCTATTATTTTAATTTGTTTCAACATTTGTCTCTCAAGTAGAATTCTTAGTGGGTATCTCACATGCTTCATGTACATCATCATTTATTCACTTAGTCCGTTTCCTGATTGCGCATCAAAACCAGTGGATGGAAACCTACCTAGTTTTTCCTCATCATGTTGACCTCTGTTCTCTGTGTGAATCATCTGTTGATGTCTGGTCTCCTGCTTGTCTTCATGCAGAGAGGCAGCCTGACCGTGCTGCTGTGTGGAGAGAGCAGTTTGGTGGCGGCTCTGGAACAGTTCTTCCATCACGGCTTCAAGTCTTCCCGTCTTTTCCAGAAGACTGTGTTTGTGTGGGACTTTGTGGGTGAGTGTGAAGTGACAGTACCATCTGCTGCTGAACAGATGAACTATTTTATTTATTTATTTTTTTGGGCATAGGTGGCTCCATCTTTACACAATTCACCCTGGTTTTTCTCATTTATTTTTGTTATTTGGTATTTTTTGATCATTTGTATATATGATATTCATATTTGTTGAATATGACTGCTGCAGTTTTAGTTTTATTGTCACCCCCTCCCTCTGCAGAGAAGGCTGTGGTCTACATGGAGTCAGCTGACCAGATGGGAGACCTCCAGGAGACCGCTGAGCCCCTGGGGATGACCTGTCAATCACTCTGTCACTATGTCAACTCCATCAACTCCACCCCCAGGAATATTGGCAAAGATGGGAAGTTCCAGCTGCTGGTCTGCCTCGGTGCCAGGTCAGTTTCAGGAGATCACTGCTGTTATTTACCTAACCTGGACATGGCTGCTTTTTAATTCCGTTATGTTTATATGTTGTATTCACAGCAAACATGGGTTGGAAATATATATGAAATATATTGCCAGACAATATGTCACTCTTCTAGTTGTTGATATCAGAGCTCTCAGGTTATGACCTGAGAGCTCTGATAAAAGTGGTAGTTTTTGTAACACAGTCTTACTGTTTGTTCTGCAGAGACCGTCTGCTGCCCCAGTGGCTCCCCCTGTTGGTGGAGTGCCCAGTGATCCAGCAGATGTACGAGGACATAGCCCTGCTCAGAGACCGAACAACTGTGAACGCCCTCATCGGAGTCCTGGAAACACTTCACAACTTCCCCATTACACTGGAAGCCTCGCTGATCAAGTGCATAGACCTTTAGTCAACAGGGTCAGCGCGACTCTTTCCTCCAAAACCTCCCCTCAATACCACGACTTCCACTTTTAGCCAATTAGCTCTGGGACTGGACACAAGGAAGGTGAAAGTGAGGGGCAAGAAAACGAAACTGACGATTGAAGAAGAATGCAAAACCACCGGTGTGTTGTTTTTTTTTTTTACTTTTAGTAGCAGCTGCAGACATTTGCCTGGGTCCTAGCTGTGTAGCAGAACCTACTTCAGTAGGTAGAGCTAAATAGACTGTGTGATAAGTTCTCTTTTCTTCACCTGCCTCTGGCAATTACAGCACCACTGTCCCCACACCCTAGCATTAGTATTAGCATTAGTATTAGCATTAGCATTAGCGAGCATGCCGACGGAATGTGGATAGAACAGATGACCTCAGGAAGAGACTAAGCGATTGCTGACATACTGGAAGAAGGATTATGACAAGTTGGTGATGGAGTTCTGTTCTGTAACCTACTGACTTGCAGACAGTGGAGTGGTGTGCCCTCCATGACTCTCTTTCTTTAACACGCGTGACTTTAGTTGGGCATTTTCTCCGCTCTTGGCCTGCAGATGAACACTGATATCAGTGGTTCAGAGGCAGGACCTTATCCTGTGGCTGCATGGACATTAATTCCTACCAAACTATAGGCATTGACCTGGCTGTGTATGTTGCGGTTGAGTGTGTGTCTGCTGCTGTGTGTCTATTGACCCTGTGTGTGTGTGTGTGTGTGTGTGTGTGTGTGTGTGTGTGGCAAAGGTTAGCAAGTGAAACTTGAGTTAAGAATATATTGTCAATTTTATTTTTTTAAACAACTAAGCAATGTTCCTTTCTCTAAATGACTTAGTGTAGTGATCAGTGGAATAGAAATGCTAACAGAAGATAGTCTGGCGAGGTTCAGCCATTTGTAGGTGTACTTATTGAACATACAGAGTAAATCATATGGTAAACAAACAGCTCTAACCTGGTCATAAATACAGCTTATCAACTAGGGGCTCATACATCTTGATTATTGTTTTTAACCTTCTACTAGATAAATAAATGGAAATGTCCCTTTTAATTTTAGCTCATAGTTCACTGGTTGGGCTTGTTTTCTTAAAGGTGCAATATGTAAGAACTGGCCAAGTGTTGAATTAGTACTCTAAACAAATAGGGGATAGCATATCAACAGATTAACTGCTAACCGTAGCGGCATTCAGCTAGTTAACCTAGTTAGCAGTGCACCTAGCCGTCTGACTGGCAGCTTGGAGATCTGAGGGACTGTTAGTGTAGCATAGACAACTTGCACTGGAGCTTTGGATTGCCACCACAAGGAGGACCTATCAAGGAATGCTGGGAGAGAGTGGCGCCATAACATTACATCAAGACCGTTATTTCTTCAACTTGATTCAACTTGATAATTTAAGTATTTTTTTATATTGTTTTAGACTTAACTTCTTACATATTGCACCTTTAAATCCTGCTTCACAGTGCGACATCTGCATAAAAAAAGTGTTTGTAGTTATATGCAACAATGTACATAACACTCGTAGATTGATTTTCAAATTGTTCTTAAAGGGATTATTCGACATTATTGGAAATACACTTTCTATCAGAAAGTGAAATGAGATGTTTGACGTCAGTCTCATGTCTGTGTGTTAAGTACAAGGCTGAGGTCAGAATATTTTCAGCCTAGTTTAGCTTAAAGTCTTGAGATGCATGGGGGAAATGCTAGCCTGGCTCTGTCCAAGTAAAAAAAAGTACACATCTGAACTGTGTATCTATTCTCCCAGGAATTCTGTTCTGCGCCTTAACTAATTGTGTGGGTTCCTAAATACAGTCAGTCAGCACAGGGGACTCCAGGAACTCACTATCACTGTGCCAGGTTGTTTGCCAATAGTTCCTCTTTTTAGGATACAAACTGGTACCTTACCATGATGCTTAGCAGTGACAATTTACAGGGTAAGGCTAGTGTTATCCTGTAATTTTTATTGTCAAAATATCCCATACAAAATGTTCAATACTTTCTGACTTCCCTACCCTGTTTGTTGCTGACAAGCTCAATATACCACCCAAAACCGTCAGTATTTGACCAGTTGAGAGTGAGACATACATTTTTACAAATACCTCACAAATATATAGTTGTTGTTTTTTGTTGTTTTATTTCTTATTCAGCTGGTCACTGTAGCTTCTAACAAATGTCAAACAGGAGGACAAAGTGGACATGTTTGGTTGCTTGCTTTGTTTTTGTTTTTTGGCTCTGTGCGCATTAATTGCTGGTTGGAATCTTTTAATGGTATTTGTTGACTATGACAAAACTGCATTTTCTCATAGTAAACAAAACTTAAAAAAAATAAAAATAATGCTAATGAAGTTTTAGCTAATTTTGAGACGAGTGTGTGATGTTGCAGGCTAGCTTTTCCGACTCTTAAGTCTAAATTACTTTCAACAGCAGCCAACAGATGGGTGGAAATGGGTAATAACTACTTTTCTTCAGACACATTTTTATTCCTCGTTCAACTTTTGCCACATGAGAGATTTTGCCACTGTTTCCACTCAGTGCTATCTAAAAGAACCCTTTCTGATAAATGGTGTAAATATTCTCTTTAGTGCATGTTGATATTCAGACAGCTGTATTTATTGTGACCCTCTACAATGAATTCTTGAGTTTTGAGGGGACAAAACATGGACGTTTTTGCAATCCCAGTTCCGCGTAGTATTTCTGCTGTTTCCAGTATTAGGTCTGTGAAGGGCACAACCTGTTGTGTTTGTTTAGAATGTCTGTTTCATTAATTTATTAATTAAGTATTAATCCATGGTATGCTGACAGCAGTACTGGTATTTTAAGGTTGATGAAGCTTGTGGAATAACTGGCAACAATCATGTCTTTAAAAAAATAACCAATATTACAACTTCATCCGTTTTGATCATGTATTAACCCTTTGTGCTCCTGCTGCTGTGTCCCTAATGCCTGACCTACAGGACTATCCATGGCTGCAGAGCACGATAACAGATTCCTTTGTTCTCGTTTGTGAACAAACTCGGCTGACACCTACATGGCAAAGGAGGAGGATATGCTTTTTTGGACAATTGAGATTCCTCCTTAGACTACTACACACTTTGCTTACGGAGTGGATCTGTTACAAGAACATGTCGTGTGAAAAGTGGTATTAACCATGAGTGGATCTTCTCAAACAAGAAACAGGAAATGCAACAGACATCCATGACAGCGGTAGCTGTGTGTCCTGCCCATGGTAGAACACCACTGGGCCTGAAATATTCCATGTCTGTGGCACACTGATTGCTCTGTTCTGATATTTATTATGCCTATTTCAATAAAAACATACACTGTGTTAAAAGTGTTTGTGTGTTTATCCATAAACTGCACTTCCATAATGTTTCACTAATGTCTTCAAATGTGATGTCTGACATTTCACATGTGAAATATCTGAAATTTGCACATGTGAAATAGTGTTCCTTGTTTGATAGAGTGCGTCACATGTGATGTGATAATGCCACATGTCCTCTTATATTCCAAATAAATGTTTTTGAAAATAGTTGTCATACGCAAAGAAAAGTTAAAAGCAGTTCTCGAGTAAAAAGTCTGAGGCCATTTTTCTCATCACAAATAATAGTATCAGCTTACCAGTTTGAGTAGAATGTTGAATCTTTGAAAAATTGCCATGAATTTAAGAATATCTGTGTTGGGTATTTCCCCCTTTTACTTTAATATCAGCATTAATTCAAGCTGGCATAGACTCCAAAACCTTTTGTAAAAGTCAGACTCAGACTCTACTGTATACTCAATTGAAAACAGTACAAAGACAATATACTTTTATTACAATATACAAATGTTTTACCTCATCAACTTCAAGGATTTTTGTAAATATCTTGTTACTCTGGTTTTGATGGTAGCAACACTTTCCAAACAAGTTGTGAAGAGGTCAACAAAAGATTGGGAAAGTTGTGGAATCCTCCAGAAACACCTGTTTGGAACATTCCACTGGTAAACAGATAGATTGGAAGAACAGCTGATCATATTGTTGTGGCAATTTCTGTCCCCAATAACAAGGTGAAATCTTTTAACATTTCATTCTCACAAACGTGTATATAGGTTGACCCTCGCAGAAGAAATGAGCAACAGGTCAAAATTTCCAGCACATTGTACAAACACAGTATATACAGTCTATACTATATACTCTTCTTTTTTCATCGTACAAACCGTCCCATTATCCAAGTCAGAGAGAAAGGTAAGGATGAATGATAAGCAATGACTTACCTAATTGTATCCAATTTCGCGGATGACACCACAGTGGTGAGACTCATTCTTAGAAATTAGTAATTAATGTATAGAGAAGAAGTTAAACATCTAGAGGGCTGGTGCAGAGAAAACAATCTGGTGCTCAATGCGGACAAAACGAAGGTGATGATTATTGACTTCCAGAGGTCACAGCCCGATCACACTCCTCAGCATCAGTGGCTGCACAGTGGTGGAAAGTGGAGAACATCAAATTCCTCAGAGTGCAGATCTCGCAGGACCTAAGCTGGAATAAGAACACCTTGGGGATCATGAAATGGGCCCAGCAGAGACTGTACTTCCTGAGGAAGCTGAAACAAGCCTCCCTCCCCATCAGCATCCTCAGGACTTTCTATAGTGGTGTGGTGGTTCTGACGTATCCATTATTTAATAGCAAAGGATTATAAGAGAACAGGGTTTTACTCAAGTGAATTATTCTTGATTAACTTGATATAACTTTTATTTATCTCCATATTATTAATACATCAATGCTAATGATGCAATATAGAAATAGAAGGACCATCATGTTTTCAAAGATTAAACTAGGATCAATAGAGTGCTGCACAGATGACATGTTTCTGTATGCTAACCTGGAGGTTTGCATTGGCCTTGTTCACTTGACAAAAAGCCTGCTTTTTCAATTGGATTTTGCAAGGCTGATGCTCACACAATGTTCAGAAAGATAATCTTCACAAATAAACACCACGTTTGTTATTTCTAAGGCTTAAAAGAAATCTCCAAAAGTAAAAAGCTAGCGTTAAGATATAAACTGCATCACGGTCACATGACTTGACCATCACCCACACTAAGTATCTTACTAAAATATAAAAAACACAATTGTGTATAAATTGATCAATCTACAAAGTGTTAAGTTAGAGAGTTTGTATCTTAACTTCTGCCATCTTATTTAGCCATTCGTTATAAATCTAGTTTTTCAAGACACTTTATAACTAATATACCGTTTACTGATGCACTTATGTCATAGAACAAAACCTGAAAATCTCTTAAGCTTGTGTCAACCAAAGACCTTATTTCAGGCACCAAACCTAAAACCCACTCATATAGACCTATGGACTTTGATACAAGGGAACTGAATTACAAACGTGCTAACTTATTTCCATGTGTTCAGGCTCTTTCCTGTGCAATTTTATTTTCCAAATAGTTTAGGTCAAAATTATTTTGTTTTCTCTTATAATTTCAACATATTTGGATTTCACTTGAATTTGCTAATAGTATCTTTTCAATTAGATATATATCATTTTTATAATTTATTCAACAAATTGCAAGTAGCTCTTGAGATTGTGTGAGCTGTGAAAACATTACCACATATTAGAGACCTTCAGTCAATTGCCATGTTGCCACTATCCAAGATATTGGAATGCAAGAATGCTATCCTTCCTAAGGCCCTGCAAGGATACAGTGTTAAATTAGTAGTCCCAGGTAAATTATATTACAGTGTTATTGTAGCAACCATGCTTCACTTACTAATTTATGTTTTATTTGCAGCTGCTTTTGCTGATAACAAAACAATTTCTGCTTGTTGTCAGATGGTCCACAAACTACATATAGTACTTTCCACGGTTACATACTAATACTTTTATTGTTGACATTTCTGAGTTCCTGTTGATTAGAGAGATGTGTTTTTAATGAATCTTGTTTTTTTCTCAGTTGAAATGTATACAGTGAAATGTGTTTTTTACACTTACAACCAGCTTGTCTTCTATTTGTAATTTCATATTCACATCTAATAAAATAAATTAAATCAAATTAAATTAAGCTCAAAGAGCAACATTTAAAAAAAAGTGTTATCAGAGCCATCTCTTGACAGCGTCCCTGTCCTGCACCCTCTCCCTTGGTAAACCTCCTTTTCCCGCGTAAATGTCCTTCCTTACTTGGGTATCGCAGTGTGTATGCGCAGGTAGACGTCACAGCTGTATGCAAATAATGCTGATTGAACAAAATCAGAAAATGGTGGCGCGTGAGTCATGTACGTGTACGTTTCTACGACGGGCACACTGTCTGCATCAGACTGGGGATTTCTTCTTCTGGCTGGCCCCGAATAGTCAATGCAAGCTCGGAGTGTGTAGACCTGGCCTTCAAAATAAGTGGACGATAGAAAGGTGCGCATGGCGCTGATTTTAATTTGAAACTGGCAAGCGGAAGTGTTTTTTGTTATCCGTGAGTACCCGCTGCGGCGGGCAACGTACTAACTGATGGTCTGCAGCGGCGCTCAGTGTTAAATGAGACACTTCGAAAACGGCTTTTTACCGCATATGACAAGCGGTGCGAGCCGCACAGCTTCTCACTTTGGAACAAGGTAAGTGTGTTTTCTGTCTTTGTCAACAGAAGGAAGGTTGTTTTGCGAGCTCGACGTCTGTCGGCGTGCAGTAAAGTTGTCGGAGGCTGGTGTTTCTGATTTCACATCTCCAAATAGCTTTACCCACACCGGCTGTGTGCAGTCCAATACACTGATCGACGGACCTGAAGGTGCACAAAGCCTGAAGTGGATAATATTTCTTATCACACGGGGGATTCCATGTGCTTTTTTTTTTTTTTTTTACTGCGGCGTGTTGTTAAAAGACTCCGCGGTGTGTAGTCTGTTTGTCTGACGACGCTCTACGTGTTTTAGCTGGGTATGTCGACGTTGACTAGTTGCTCATTTACTTAAAGAAATGTTTCTTAAGCTTTTAATCGTCTGCTATAGCTCACTTGATATGTTTTTCGTCTGCTCGTACACACATTACTCTGCTCATTCCCCCTTTTCAAATTACTGCTCAAAACGAAATGAAGTTGAATTGTAACGTTAGCTTGAAGTTACTCAACACATTTGAACGTTGAGTGAACGTGTGTACTGTAGAGCTGAGCACCGCGCTGTAGCCGGGTTGGTGGGTGTGTTTCTGCGTCAGCGTCAAGCTCCCCCTGCGGTAGCGCTTCAACTCTATCGATACGTTATATTCAAAACACAGAATGACTTCCTGTTTTAAAACCCGAAGACTGGAACAGTCAGCGTCACGTCGTTGTAAGTTGACAATGTTTCAAATAAAGTGTGAAAAACGCGACGCGTGTTTTGGAGTCTAACAATTGTAGTCAATAATGATAATAAAAAAAGGTTAGCAGTATTTCTAAACAGCAATACCAGTTGTAAGTTTTATTTTCATTTTAGGGAAATCCAACACTGCGGCCGACTATCAGACCTCGGAGCTTACCCTATAAAATATATATATATAGCTCCGAGGTCTGATAGATCACATACATACATCGTTGTTTTGGCGTCATTTCATTTCAGACCTGGCCAAATGATGACATACTTTTGGAATTGATTAAAGTGTACTGACTTCTCTAACCCCAACCATACATTTTCTCTGCAAAATCGAAGACAATCTAATGTCCGATAATAGACGCACACGGAGGAGCGCTGCCTCCATGTTGCGATATGAGGAACAATGGGCCATATTACTGAATCGAGCAGTATTGACCACAAAGTTGGCACGTGTTTTTTTTGCAGTCCAATCTGTTGAATGCAGCTACACAGCACCGCAGAGAAGTCTGGAGGAATGACTGATTCACTCTGCACCCGGAGACTATGATAAATCTATAAAACGTTGTCAATAATCTACAATACAACCGCGTTACAGTGAACTTTGGCCACTATAGTCATATTCAGACAGTGTGCAGCCATGCATCATTGTGTGCAGCAAGTACAGCACCACATGGTGTCAGGCGGCAGCACGCCTCCGCTCCATCCATCAATCCATCCTGCCATGTGCCTGCCTGCCTGTCAGGACAGGATTACACAACCACCGCACAGCGGCACACGTGAGATGTGTACTGCAAAAAGGTCCACTGTAACATTGTGTTGGTTCCCATCTCGTCTTTTCACGTTTGAATCATACTAAGACATAAAGTGAGTTTTTAAACCTGCGTCTTAGCGATCAGAGTGTCTTTTCGGCGGTGGTGGATCACCTACACTCAGCATCCCTCAAGCCTTCAGTTGCATCAGCACCACGGTTGCGTAAGTGGCAGCCAGGCCGCGCTGTTCCTTCCTCCGTGATGCTCAGCCTGATAACCTGGCTCATTCACCACACACACACACACACACACACACACACACACACACACACACACACACACACACTGTGTGTAAACTTTATAAAGCAATTCTCATTTTCAGCTTCTTAATGTAACTTAACTGAAATATTTAGCTTTCAGGTCCTCTAATTTGTCAAAGGACTATTGCTGTTTCAATTATTATTTTAACCATATTGCTTTCACTCAAAACATTACAGTATAAAAATGAACAACCTATACTAACTGTATTGTAACATTTTAACTCGGCTTACTTTCTGTAATTTACATTGAATAACTTTTTAGGGTTTTAATCATTCTACCAAAGCGTGACATCCTTCCTGCAACTGCTGTAGTCGCTGTAGGCATCACCGTTTCTTTGGAACTAACTTTGGAACTTCTTTGCTACATGCAAGTCAAAAGCCCGCAGTCTCGTTAGCATCCTCTGCAATCTGGGAGGGGCTTTGTGTAGTCCTTTTCGGACTTGTCGGACTCCACTTGCATCCGTTTTCCATGCAGGTACTGTTTGAAAAGTTTCACATCCATACACTATAGCTAACAGTTCTTTCTCTATCTGTGCGTACCTTTTCTGTGTGTCTGTCAGTGATCTGGATCCATATGCTCCGGGTTGGTCAGCTTGCATTATTACAGCTCCTGAACTTAAGCACTGGCGCATTGCTTACCAGCCTTTTCAACTGTTCAAAGATGTGTTGCTGCCGTATTTCCCAATGCCATGCTACATCCACTTCCAAAAGCTTTCCGAGCGGTGCACTCACAACACAGGTTTGAAATGAACTTTGAGAGGTACTGCACCATGCCTAAGAACCTCATCAGTGCAGCTTTATCTTGTGGCTGTGGCATGTCATTTATTGCTCTGACCTTTTCTTGGTCTGGCTTGAAGCCCTCTGCACTCCAATGTACCGCATTTCCGTCATTCCAATCCTACATTCGTTGGGGCTGTCAGTTTTTCAAAAAATCAAGTTCGAACGAATTTCGCAATTTATTCGAATACATAAATCACTCACACACACACACACACACACACACACACACACACACACACACACACACACACACACACACACACACACACACACACACACACACACACACACACACACACACACACACTCCCACCCACACACACACAC